>CAUYRT010093709.1:0-11648 GCA_963574885.1 Lepilemur ruficaudatus
GGACTACTTTGACAGAGTAGATTTTTGAATGTAACAAGATAAGTCAACTTGAGTGGTAATATATTTTGGGAAATCAGCTCACTACAAATAGTGACTGTAAACATTGTACTGTAAATGCTTTGTAGTTTTCCCCCAATAAAATTTTCGGAAGAGAAAAAAAAAAGAAAACTGCACATGGATGCAGCTTTATTCATAACTGTCAACAATTTGATTCAACCAAGGTATCCTTCAGTAAGTGAACGGATACACAAACTGTGATACACCCAGACAATGGAAATTATTCAAATGCTAAAAAGCAATAGCACTATTGGGCATCTACCCAAAAGAGCAAAAGACATTCTTTAATGCAGACATCTGCACCTGAATGTTTATGGCAGCACAATTCACTATTGCAAGGATGTGGAAACAACCCAAGTGCCCGTCAATTCACGAGTGGATTATTAAAATTTGGCATATGTATACAATGGAACACTACTCAATTATTAGAAATGACAGTGATCTAGCACCTCTTATATTTTCCTGTATTGAGCTTGAGCCCATTATCTGAAGTGAGGTCCTCAGTATAAGTGGAAACATGTCAAACACTCTTTCAAACCCATAGAATAGACAATAGCAAGAGTGAATCTTCATGTAAACTATATACTTTTGATAATTATGATGTGTCAATTTAGGTGATTCAATTGTAACAAATTTACTACTTTTGTGGAGGATGTTGGTGATGCCCACAAATGTGGTTACACATTTGTGGGTGGGCAGGGGACATATGGAAAATTCCTGTAGCTTCATTTGAACTTTTCTGTGAACTTGAACCTTCTATAAAATTCTTTTCTTAAATAATGTGATAATATAGAAAACCACACATCACTTCTGCCAAGTGTTTTACAGAGTTGTTAATCTTTATAAACCCCCAGGAGGAGGCAATTGTTTTGATTGACTGTGGTTTTAGGGAAAGGAAAGTTACTCTTCATTTCTTGAAACTATTAATATCAATGCTGATCATACTACTAATGTAAATTAAAAACAATTTTCAAGTAAAGCTACAATTTTCAGGAATACCTAAAAACTACTTTGCAAATCAACACCTCTCACAATAGGTATATGAAAAAAAGAATAAAAGAACAATTGAATACAAGAATCCCATTATTGTAAGTTGGGTCTCTATAAAATGACCCTTGTTGCAGATCTATGATAAAGTTGTTTTAGGAAGAGGAATATATATATATATATATGTATATATAAATAAGGAGGCAGAAAGGGAGAAAATAAGAGAGATTTACTAAATAAGTGATTGATGATTGATTCAGGAACCACCTAAGAAAAATTTGTCCTGACTTTGCTTACCACTTTGAGACAAGAAACAGAAGAACTGAAAGAATGATAAGGTGATGTCATAACATTTTACTGTCTTGATAATATTTTGACAATATTAAAGGAAATTAGAAGCATAACATGGATAGGAATTTTTCATATAGAAGGAGATAAAATGAAAGTTATCTTTGGGGAAAACATTTTATGGTTTGAAGCAAAATTATTTGTGAAAATGAGGAAAATCACAATGACAAACGAAAAGCCTCAGGAATTATTGTTATATACTTAGATAATTGTTTTAATTTCATTTAAAGAAATTTTGTAATGCCCTATCTAAAAGACATTAAACAGAGACATTTATCATTCAGAACAAATGGAACAGAAACTGAAAACATGTTATGTTCTCTTCTTAATTGAAAGTAAAAGTACATTTTTACATAGAATATTTCAGTTGAAATAAAAATTTAATAACTTCCACTTAAATATATGATATAGTTAAAGTGCCAATTCAAATAAAGTAAAAGTAAATATAACTTTATTTGGTTTCTTTGACAAAATAATCTTAAAAGAAAGTTTACATCCTCAAGAATGGATAAATACCTGTAACAGAAATGCTCTGTTTGTCCTACTTTTGTGATCCATGATTTGGAATATTAGGTAGTTTTCATTAAAAAAATTTAAAGCCAACCAAATGTTACGTATCATAATTTTTAGAGCAAAATGCATATTGATTAATTAAGCAATTACCTAATATTAAGATGAAATAATTTTCTTTATAGTTATTTGTCTTCTGTTCACATTATCAGTAACCTGAATCCTACTATATAGGTATATAGTATTTGAGTCTGCCTTCTGGAACACTTCTAGAAGCAAAGGTAGTAAAGGAAGTACAGAAGAGAGAATGAAAATTTGAGTATGTATGTTAAAAATAAGATAATTTGAATATTATGGTTTAGATCATAATCCTCAAAGACAAAATCTGAAATTCTATAATCCCAAAGGTTGAAATCCCAGATGATCAAAATCCCTAAAGAGTAAAATATTTTAAGTCTAAATTTCTAAAATCTAAAATTGCTAATGTCTACAATCCTGAAAGATTAAAATCCCAAGTGTTGAAATCCTGAAATGTAAATGCTGAGGAAGAGATCAGTACATTTGATAGCATGTAGGACAGTTGCATCATGTTAGCTGCATCACATTAGGCAGAATATTACTTTGTTATTGTCCTTTTTTGCATTTGGCAGAAAATTCAGGTGAGTAGACTGGCGATGTGATATGGACACCAACAAAAACTTCAGTGTAAAAATGCATCATTGATTTGCATTGGCATTCCTTCCAACTGATGGAACTCTAAGAGCTTTTAATGGATTGAAGAGGAATTCTCCTGAGGAAGCCAGACAGAGAAGTAACTCACTGATTCTAAAATAATTTTGTGCAAGGTAGGATGTTCTCCTACACATGTAATGGTGTTACTGTTCACCACTATTGTTTCCACCAAATTTGTGATCTGCATATGAGTGCATACACGATGGAATTCTTTGTACCCAAAGCAACTTAGAAGCATGGCACAAAAATTTGCAAAACATAATAGGGAATGCTCATGTTGGTGTACACAGAACCATAAAAGGATTTCAAAAAGCTCAGTGCCATGTAGAAAATAAATGTGAATATATTCTTTGAGGAGAGTTATGCCCTAAAAGAAAAAACAAAACAACAACAAAAAAAAAACAGCTATTCATCACCAAGCATGACTTGAAAAATAGTTAATGATCGTAAAAGTCACCCAGCTCTTACAGATTACCTCTATGCAATTAATTGCCCATAGTCTATCTCTGTAATACACCTTTACATATGGTTGAATTTTTTCTTTCATTGTTTTTCTTTTTTTTCCACTGTCTTACGTTGTCAGCATTATTTTTTTACAATTTGCTATTGTAAGTATTTTATCTTTGTGTAATTTCCAATACTGGAGATATAAATTCCGTGAAGGCTTTTAGACAGTTCTGATTTGTTTTATGCACTTTTTGCAAATTTGACGAAAGTGCAGCATCACAATGTTGACTTTGTAAGCATCGTGCATGTGTGTAAAACGTTGAAACTGCCTCGATAATTGAAGACACAGCTTCTTTGTACAGCTGCATTTGTGAGAGATACAATTTCTCTAGATCTCAGTTGAGTGAATTGTGTATACAGTGGTGATATATTTCTGTTTTTGATCATTTTCCTGAAAAAATGTAGATTCTCCATTCTGATATATCAGTAGGCCAAAGTTACAAACCTAGGTACACACGATTACCAATTATAATGATGTGCATTTATATATTTCACTGTTTGAACTATATTTTATGAATATAGTTCATCTGTTCATAACTGTTATAACCATGTGAATGTCATTAGTATACCTGAATATGCTTGCAAGAAACGTAGGTCACTATTGTCTATTGTATTGTGCAAAGTGTTTTATAGGTGTTCGGTTATGTTTTTATATGTTTTTCAAATAAATTCCTTTAAACATGCAAATAAATATTTAAAAAAATTTTTTTATTATTTTTTCCAGAATTATATTTTGGGGATTTTTATATTTTGAAATTTCAACATTTGGGATTGTCTTTCAGGATTATAATGAGCTCCCTGAAAATTAAGGTGCTAAATTTAGAAAAATGACAGGGCAAAGACACATGAAGTAGGGAGAGGAAAGTAATACAAATAAGAATAAAAATTAATGGAAAAGGAGATAAAAAATTAAAAATCTCCAACACAACTTGGCTATGTACAAAAAATATGGAATAAGGTGCTTAATTTTTAAGGTGTCCCAGGTGTTACAAAAATTTTGCAATAATGTCACAGGTTTAGGAAGGAATCCTAAGGGCAAATTTGTGAAATTATTTTCAGTTGATGCAAGCAAAATACTCCTCACGTCAATCACAATTGTGAGAGCAAGGATTTTTGATTTCTAATGATTCTATTCTCAAAACCAAACACATTTCTGGCACATAGTAAGCTCTCAATAAAATTACCTGTTAGATAAATAAATTATATAGAATTTCAAAATACGTAAAAGGAAAGATAAGTGAGATACCATTGGTAGGTGTGTTAAGACTTAATTTCCAAATTATTATGTATCAATAAAAAAATACAGAGTGGCTTTATCCTGAGAGGATAAATATAGCATTTAATTCTGGCTCCAAGGAAAAATAAAGTTATGTTTCTAATTTGGGCATGTAGCCAAATTTTTAGGGCCTCTTGGGCTTAATTATAATATCTTTAAATCAAGAAAAGATTTATAATATTATATCATTACATCCTAGCTTATTTATAAGTAAAATTATAATGTTTATATGAATAGAGTAATAACTTACAATTGATGTAATTTCATACTTATATCATTGTAATTTTCTTATTCTTATCATTTTTATATCATGCTCCTTATATAGATGCCTATTTATGATTATATGCTGATTCTAGTTTGAACAAAGATCCACACGTTACTGACCATGCTTTGAGTAATATCAAATGAAATGACATGTATATATGAACATTAATTGAAAAAACATTTAGTGATGAGAATAAAGGTGATATTAGGTCATTATATGAAAACATATGCAAATGCAATTTAAAAAGAGTTTTAAAAATTTCCATATGCTGCAAAAAAAGCTCATAGATCATGCACTGACACTAAATTTTTAGGTAGTCGTTCTAGGGTAAACCTAGACATCAGTAAGACTAAATTTAAACAAAAAGAATTATGGGCCAAAAAAAAGGGACAAGATGGCTAACCAGAGACACAAGCTGCCAGATCATCTCAGAAAGAAGGAAAGGTTTTACATGAAAAAGAAAAAACAAATGATCATAGATCGGGTGTAATTCTGAGGGAAAGTGCCAGAACCTACAAGAGATTCCACAGGAAGAAGTTACAGAACAGAACAAGAAAGAGCAAGACACTGGCAGAAGACAACCCCTGGAGGCTTGGAGTACAGCAAAAGGGGTAGGTATAGTGGTTTGTTTCTCCATCCTTTGCATCTCTGGCAGTCAGCAGGCTCCTGAGCTGCTGGAGAGCCTTTCTACCCTCTTGAGCCCAAAAGCTGGGCCCGCCAGTGAACTGGGAGCTTCTTGAGGACAAAGCACCAGCCTACCAGCCCCCTTCCCAAAATGGCAGGCGTCATATTGCTTTTCCACCCACCACGTTCCATTATACTTCCCAGAGGACTTCAGCCCCTCAGTTTTCATCTCCTTTGTCCCCACACAAACATTTCCCAACTCTGACCCAGACTATGGGAGCCACAGGGGGCCGGTGGGTCCCAGGTGATCTGTGTGACCCCAGAGCCCAAATATTCCAGGTGGGCTACCTTCTGGAGAGTGGCACAGAGATGACCAGAGTGCTAGCTGTCCTCCATGCAGACTCTTTTTCTCTCCTTCCCCTCCCCACCAATGGAAACCAAGAGAGATGATTGAGTTCTCAGGAGCTATTGTTTCACCTCCATTGATGCATACACAACACTGGCGCTTCCACAGAGAGAGGGACTCAAACCTTTCCTCTTAAAGACCACAGAGCACTAAGATTACCCATAATGAAACTGAAACTTCTATGATATTTGCTTCCATAGAAGGATGATTAATTATTAAATTTTATAAGGTGGTGATATCTCATTCTCATATTAAATTTAAGGCAATCTCTTTCCAATGGAAGAACAGAACTATTTATGAAATAATTTATTAAGCTTTGTCTGTTGAGCAGGGAAAAAGAAAAAAAAAAAGATGCAAACTAAAAACAGTTTATCTTATAATCAAGGGATTTATAAACGGAACTGTAAAACATATCTTGAATTCAATAAAATTATTTGCTTAGTAATTCTAGCTACATTAATTTCTATAGAACGAAGTTTTCACTAAACTAGTTTTATAATATTTATATTGGAAAAAAATTGATGTAGGGTTTAGCCTTGCTTTGATCAATAGCATGTGAGTAGAAATAATAATAATGTATAATCCTATGTCTTGGCTACATCGAGGAATCCTGTATTTCTCCTTGGCCCTCTTGTGTTTCTGCCATCAGATGAGAAGAAGATGCATTAATGCATTGTGTCACCTGTTAGATCAAGGTGGATGGATGAGAGATATGTGGAGCTAACCCAGACCCAACCTACAAATATTATAAGAAGTCCATCTCTGCTCAGTTTAGAGCAGCAATACCCTCACCTGATCTGAAGAAAATGACCATAATAAATATTTTTGTTTTAAATCACTGAGTGTTATGATTGGTTCTTACATAGCACCATTGTTTCAGTAGATAACACGAATGGAAAGAAAATATTAACAACAGTGACTTCTTTTCTGCTTTATATTTTATGTATTTTCTAAAATGTGTACACATCATTTTTGATTAAGGAAAGATTTGTTAAATTATTATGTGTGGAAATTAGATGTAAATGGAAGTCCTAAGACAAGAGCATAATGACTAAAACCTGTGCTCTAAAAGTGTCTGATAAATGTTATTAAAATTTGTATATACAAAATAAGGTACATGGGAGCTTGGAGTATTCCAAACAGGCAGACAAACAAACTGGAAGACCAAGAAAAATTTATACTATTTAAGGAATCTTATTTGATATTAACCATCTACACATCTTAGATTTAATCCCTTCTTCCTTAAAAAAATGACATCTATCTCTTCTCCTTTTCTCTCCAAAAAGATTTCCTCCAGGATGCCAATGTTATAGATAGTGATAATTTGATTTCTTCAAAGCACCATCTGGCCCTCTACTGATAGGATGGTGCAATCAATAACATTTTCTCACACTCGCATATTAGGTCATTATTATTATACAACTGTTTTGTAATTTCAATATTTTTCAAACTTTTACTTCTAAATTATTAACAAGTTTATGCTCTTAGACAAGCTCTGCATAGTTTTAACCTTCATATTTTCTTTTTTTTTGTAATTTGACTTTTAGCTTCTTTCAAAAGCAAACCTCTATACTTTGGAAGGTGTGATTGGATTGGGCTGCTAAGTCTACATTAACTTGTTATTAGTTTTCTTATCTTTTATTTCTTATTTCTTATTAGAATCACAAGTCTCCTTTGTTTCCTATTTTTTTAATTTAAGCCAATATTATAATCCTTTAATAAACATACACCATATCTTTTAAATTTCACAAGTATATTTGACTCAAAGGACATAATTACAAAGGACATACGATCATTATACATTGAAACTTATATACTTTGTTGGTTAAGGTACAGTCAGTGGCAGAATATAAGATTTTTATTCAAATAGGGCTGGAACTAAATTACTGTTCTATACTTAATTATCTTTATGAGTCTGGGCAAGGTATTAAAGTTATTGAGCCTTAGTATTCTGTTCTATAAAATTGAGTTTTAAAAGAGCTCAGAGTATTATTTTGACTACTTCTACAAAGAATATTCAATGACCTAGCATATAGCAAATGCTATTCATTTTTTAGTGTCTTCATCTCAGTGGGGGCAATTGAAGAAAAAATATAGAAATAATATAAAACGTATAATTTCACAGTTGCAAGATGCAGAGATAATCTGCTCCAATCCCTTCATTTTATAGATGGCTAATCTGAGGTCAAGAGTGATTTAGCGTTTGCCTGAAATCCTTTAAGAAGAGAGTGGCAAGAAGATGGCTCATTTGTAGCTATAAAGTAACTCTAAGGACTGCAAATGGGACTTAAGCATTTTTGCTTTTCTATGGAGTGAGGGAGGCCCACATATGTTAGCAAGGCTATGTTTTAATATACTTTAATATCTCCAAAGAAATTAAACATATTCTGTTCAGTTATTCCATAATTCAATATTTCCAAAATACCTTTTTTGTTGTATTTCCCCACTGAAATTTTCTTGTAAAGTCTGTTATGCCAAATGATTGTTATGCAAAAGAAAATTAAATTGAGCAAAATTAGTCTAATTTATTGAAAATGTATTGTTACAGCAGGAGATTTTGAGACTAGCTAAAAGCTCCCCGGTTCTACTTGAACCCAATCAAGTTAGCATAGCTCTTCTAGATCACTAGAAGGTTCAGATGACACTTTTGAAATATGCCCCACTATTCTATTCATTGCCTCCAGAAAACAGGAATGTGGATAAGATCTTGATTTTGAAGAATTATAATAAGTTTGAGTTATCTTTATTTTAGTCATTAATTTCTAAAACTGGGCATAATGAATTTGATAAATGTGAAATTACATTGGGGTAAATAAAATTATAACTTCACTAAGTACATGCAATTTAATCTTTCTTACATTTATGGGTTCTAGGGAGACTTGGTGTTCTTGCTCACGTGTGGATAAATATTTCCGTGGGTCATGTATTTCCTATTCTTAGCTGAAACCATAGAGAAAACTGCTCATGTCACATTTTCTCCCAAGACACAATCTAGGATTACTAAAAATCTCACAAGGCATCTTGTTTTTGAAAGATTTACAGCATGATTTTCTGACCAGATAAGTTGGATAAGTTAGCTTCAGATCTGTATCTGAAATGAACTTCCTCACAATTTGAGGTTTATCATGGGCAATATCATCAAAAAGTAGCACACAGCTTACTTTCACTTTCACGAAAGGGCTTTGGCAGCCTGCCTAAAGAGAAAATACCTGCAATTCAGAGAAATATGATAACCTTTCTTTTTTTTTAAAGCTTCCTTACCTTTTCAAAGTTTCCACTGATTCAGGGTCATTTGACTCTATTCTCTACTTTCAATTGACTTTAAACTTCCCTTATGTACTGTGGCACAAAAAAATGAAGCTCACAATAACCGAGATTTCTAATTATTTCTCTTAGGTTTTGGTTGGGGATGTTGATATTTGCATTCTGCTAAATAATTCTGCTTGCAAAATGGTAAGGTAGATTTGGAAGGAAAGGGGTTTTTTTTCTTTAAATAAATGCTTTTTGTTTGTTTCTAAATTGTCTAGCATCCAAATTTCTTCGCTGGGTTTTTGGAAATTACTGTTCATTTGCTTTTGTGTTTGAAGAATATAGTGGCTATCATTTACCCTCAAATGCATATTTTGATCCTTTTATTTTAAATTTTCTTTAGAATTAACATTTGAAATTAAATAACATTTTTACAAATTAACAATAGTTTGGTTTTTTGTTTTGTTTTGTTTTTCATTTCAAGAAATTATGGGGGTACAAACATTTTGGTTACATGTTATGACTTTGCCACATCCCAACCATGATTTGAGACATGCCCTTTCCGCCTCTACAACACTCACTGCGTCCATTTGTTTTCCTTTCTGCTACTCAGTGTCTTTTCACTCTTATCACTTTACTAGGTAATGGCTTGAAAATACCAAGCAAGTCTGGGAAACAATTGTTTGAGCTAGAATCCTTCTATAGAGGAAATAAGAAAATAAAGGCTATTTTATGGACCTCTCTGAATTAGTGGAATATTGGTCTTTTCTTATCAATACAGCAGGTTCTCAAATAACATCATTTTGTTCAGCATCCTTTCCTTGTAATGTTGATGAAAAAATCAATTCTTGGCTGGGGCCACTGTTGGTATGGTGTTTTTACATTGTCTGCATGAGTTTTCTTTGGATATTCTGATTTCCTTCCACATCCCAAAGCTGTGTTTGGGTGAATAGGTGTGTCCACATAGTCCCGGTGTGGGTGTGGGTGTGAGTGCACCTGCGATGGAATGGTGCCCCGTTCAGAGCTGGTCCCGACCCTGCACCCTGAGCTGCCAGAATAGGCTCTGGCTACCTAGGACCCTGAACTGGAATAAATGGGTAAATAAATACCTTATTTGTTTGTGTTAACCTTTCTTAAATGTATGTATGGCTCCCATTTATTTCAATGTTTTGTATTAGAAGTGTTTGAGGTCTTTATTTAGTTTTGTGATGTTTCTGTAACCAGAAATATGCCATGGGAACTTATCTCTTGTTTGTGTCACTTAGCTTACAGAAAAATTTATTTTATTATACCTCATTTTGCTTAAAGTTCCCAAGAATCTATTGATGATGGTGAGTGGGGACTTACTGTACTCTTCATAGTGCACACACTGTGAAGCTAGAATGCCTGGATGCTGACAGGCTGGACAATCTCCTTAATCTCTCCATGTCTCAGTTTCCTCATATGTTAAATGGGATTAACAGTAATTATGCAATGAAGGTTTTTGAGGACGGCTTACGACAGGATATGATACAAAATATGCACTTTATAGGTGTAGACTATTTTCTCTTATTACATGCCACAAGAAAGTACAAGTTACCTTAAAGTAACACAATTGTTGGAGATGCATCACTGGACAGAGGAAAGGAGAAAGAAAATAAAGTTGGAAACCTCCATTTTGAGTTATGATCCTCTACTTATCCTCACTTGGTTTCATTTTCCTTTTCTCTAAACTGTAGTATTTGACTTCTCTAGTTCTGTAGCTTGAATTTGACTCGACCAACCTGGAATTTGTAGAATCACAAATAATCACTGATGAACCATGTTCTTCCTCGGATGTGCTGTATTTAGCTTGGGAAACCAAAAGAGTAGTAGGAATAAATTAACAGATTCACAAAGGAAAATCATGGGAAAGAGAGGAAAGGAAATAAAGATGAAAATAGCATGGCTAGATGCAGGAAAAAAGAGAAATATTAGTAGATATACAAAAGAAAGGAAGGAAGAAGAGAGAACTCTATCTGTGTTGAAAATCAAACCTGGATCTAGGGAAAGCAATGAGATTTTGAGCTCTCTCAAAATAATTACTACCATGTTTTTTATCTTGCTATCCTTACATAGCACACGGTACATTTTAAAATAACTTTTGCTTGAACAAATGCGTTTAGCAAATGACATAAATAGTATGGCTTACATGAAGTCAAGTGCCGGTCATTGTCAATAGAAGGAAAATCTGGCATAAGTTCTTGTGTTATCATTTCATCTATTTTCCCCCCAGGTAATTTTAAATGTATTTTGTCAATCAAAGGACAGAACAGGGAATCTTCGAGCTTTTTTAATAGCTGTGTAGAAATGTAATTAACATTACATTGCACATATTTAAAATAGTTTGTATATTTTGACATGTAAAACCACCATAAATCAAGATTTTGAATATACTCATCACCCATGTAAGTTTCCCCGTGCCCTTTCCATTTTCTCTATCCGTTCTTTTTTTTTTTTTTTTTTTTTTTTTGAGACAGAGTCTCACTTTGTTGCCCTGGCTAGAGTGCCGTGGCATCAGCCTAGCTCACAGCAACCTCAAACTCCTGGGCTCAAGCGATCCTCCTGCCTCAGCCTCCCGAGTAGCTGGGACTACAGGCATGCACCACCATGCCCGGCTAATTTTTCTGTATATTTTTAGTTGTCCAATTAATTTCTTTCTATTTATA
>CAUYRT010093716.1:0-48683 GCA_963574885.1 Lepilemur ruficaudatus
AAATGGTGCTGGGAAAATTGGATAGCCACATGCAGAAGAGTGAAACAGGATCCATATCTTTCACTAATTACAGAAATTAATTCAAGATGGATAAAGGACTTAAATGTAAGGCATTAAATCATAAGAATTCTAGAAAAAAAAGTTGGAAAAACTCATCTAGATATTGGCCTAGAGAAAGAATTTATGAAAAAGACCACAATGACAATCACAGCAACAACAAAAATAAATAAATGGGACTTGATTAAATTTAAAAGCTTTTCCACAGCCAAGGAAATAATTAACAAAACAAACACAACCTACAGAATGAGAGAAAATGCTCACATGCTACACAGCCAATAAAGGACTAATAACCAGAATCTACAAAGAATTCAAGCAAATCAGCAAGAAAAAAATCAAACATCCCCATTAAAAAGTGGAAAAAAGACATGAACAGAAGCTTTTCAAAAGAAGATAGACTAATGGCCAATAAACATAAGAAAACATGCTCAATGTCACTAATCATCAGGAAAATGCAAATTACAACCACAATGCCATATCACCTTACCCCTGTCAGAATGGCCTTTATTAAAAAGTCCAAAAACAATAGATGTTGGCATGGATGCAGAGAAAAAGGAATGCTTATACACTGTTGGTGGGACTGCAAATTAGTACAACCTCTATGGAAAACAATATGGAGATTCCTCAAAAAACTCAAAGTTGACCTACCATTTGATCCAGCAATCCTACCACTGAGTATTTACGTAAAGGAAAAGAAGTCATTTTATCAAAAAGATGCCTGCACTCAAATGTTTATTGCAACACAATTCACAATTGCAACATATGGAATCAACCCAAATGCCCATGAGTTCATGAGTGGATTAACAAAATGTGGTATATGTACACCATGGAATACTACTTGGCCATAAAGAATGATGACTTAATGCCTTTTGCAAGAATTTGGATGGAACTAGAGACCATTATCCTATGCAAAATATCTAAAGAATGGAAAAACAAACACCACATGTGCTCACTACTAAATTGGAACTAACCAATGAGCACACACGACAGAGAGGGAAGTAAAACTTAATGGAAATTAATGCGGAGGGAAGAGGAGAGGAGGGGACACGCAAAAACTTACCTAACGGGTACAGTGGAAAATATTTGGGTGACAGGCACTCTTATAACCATGATTCAAGCATTATAAAAGTGATTCATACAACCAAAATTATTTATACCCCATAACACTTTGAAATAAAAAAAATTTACCAGGCATGGTGATTTTGAGGGGAAAAGAATCATATAAAGTATGTTGTGGTTTCTGTAAAACAAAAATACTTATTAATATTATTTAAAATGTCTAGCATATGTCCATATTCTTGTGTTTTCCTTTTGAGCATTAATCTATGATTTTCAATGCAGAGCATCATTTTTCTCTTGATGATTCTGAAAATCAAGATACGTTCCATGCTCCATCATCTTCTAAATATAATTAAATCTCAAAAGCTAGACAATTCAAGGGTTAACGACTTCAAACCAATGTATAAATTAAAAGTTCACAGGTTCATCTTAGAAATAACAACCAGGAAAGAACATTTACCTTGTTAAAAGCCTTACTTCTTGTCTACGCTATCTAATGTGCAATTTGTTCATCCTGAAAAATCATGGTGAAGTTAAACACAAACAGTACTTTTCAAGTTAATTACAAACAAATCTTCTTCCCTGCAATTTACATCTTAGAATCCAGCTCTATACTATTTTATTTCCTTCCAGCTGAAGGAAAGGAGCTGCTAGCTTAAGATCGTCTTGCATGTGAATATCTGATTTTAATTTAAAAATTGAGAGCAAGAGCGAGACCTCGTCTCTACTATAAATAGAAAGAAATTAATTGGCCAACTAAAAAATATATAGGAAAAATGAGCCAGGCATGGTGGCGCATGCCTGTAGTCCCAGCTACTTGGGAGGCTGAAGCAGTAGGATGGCTTGAGCCCAGGAGTTTGAGGTTGCTGTGAGCTAGGCTGATGCCATGGCACTCTAGTCCGGGCAACACAGTGAGACTCTGTCTCAAAAAAAACAACAAAAAAATCCCCAAATCTACCTGATCTCAAAAGACCCACAAGAAATATTTAAAAAAAAAAATGAAAGCAGTTTAAGGAGAAGCTGATCGGTAAGTGCACTAGGCAGTGGGTAGAGTTGAAAGCATTCCTTATACTCAGAGATGGGTTGAAATCCTACATTTGCTATTTCCTAGATGTATGACTTTGATTATTGCTGAACCTCTTTCAGTCTCTACTATCTCATCTACAAAAACCGAGACTATTCAGGACAATGCTTGAGCAAATGGTGAGCCCAGAGCCTCCCTTGCAGCAGGTTCCTCACTCCATATATTCAGCACCGGCACTGGTCCTGTACTCATTCCACCAAGCATCAGCTGCAGGCTACAGAATTTCAGAGTTGGGGCAGGCGCCGTGGCTCACGCCTGTAATCCTAGTACTCTGGGAGGCCAAGGAGAGAGGATTGCTTGAGCTCAGGAGTTCGAGATCAGCTCTAAGCAAGAGTGAGACCCCATCTCTACTAAAAATAGAAAAATTAGCCTGGTGTCGTGGCGCACACCTATAGTCCAGCTACTTGGGAGGCTGAGGCAAGAGGATCACTTGAGCCCTTGAGTTTGAGGCTTGAGCCCAGGAACTTATGGTTGCAGTGAGCTATGATGCCACTGCACTCTACCCAAGGGCGACAGAGCAAAACTCTGTCTCAAAAAAAGAAAAAAATTCAGAGTTGCAAGTTATCTCTGCATTCATCTGGTTACACCCCTTCATTTTCTTAGGAATCTGAGGCCTGGAGACTAAGTTAGTGGTTAATTAGCGTAGTTAGTGGCAGAGCTAGGACTAGAGCTTAGGTCTCCTCAATTCTTTCCACCTCATCAAGAGGCCTAGTGAGAAGAGAGGAACAGAGGAAAAGCAAAGTGAGATACATTAATACAACCTCCTGATATAACCTCAGCAAACAACCTTACGTCCATCTGAAAGGTATATATCTTTCATATTCTCGGGACAGGTTAAGTTCCCCATCTAATGCTTACTCCAAACACTTTAATTGTAAGAGATCAGTTGGTCTCTCAAAGTAAAAGTTATACCTTAGGTTTAAGAGAAAGAAAGGCAAACTTGAAGGGCAATAAAAATGAACTTAACATGCAGAGTTTTGCCCTGACGATGTGTAAGTTTTTCTAAATTCTATCTCTGGCATACACATGATACTGTTTTCCACGTTTATTCTATTTCAAAAGAAAAAAGAGGGAGCGGAAGGGTATCCCAGGGTCAAATACCAGATCCTTTTCTTAGAGTTACAAAATATACTGTATTGTATTAAACACTTCAAACTTTAGAAGAAACCTGTTTAATTCTTTTTAACCCAGCATTTTCTGATTTTTACCTGGCAATAAAATTTTCCTCACTGACCCAATGAGTTTGAAACTCAAAAAGTCTCACAGAATATACCCAGGACTGGGGTTCTCAAAATGTGGTCCTCAGACCAGCAGCATCAGCATCACCTGGAAACTGGTGAGAAATGTGAATTCTCAGGCCCAAACCCAGACCTACTGAATTAGAAACTGATGGGGTGCTTTACCAAGTTCTCCAGGGTTCTGATGAGAGCTTAAGGTTGAAACCACTAATGCAGGCGAACCACGAAGGTGGTTTTATTAGGAATATTGGTTGTTTGGGGGGTTCTCTTAGGGGCGGTGCTTTCAAATGGCTCCTCAGGGCTGAGAGGAGCAACGGAGCAGGAGGGGATGGATGAACACATGCCAGGCTTCAGGGAAGCTCGCCTAGTCCCACCCCACCCTGCTTGTCTGTTTCATATATAAGGCTACAGATTAAGGCTTTATTTGAAAGAAAAATTTCACAGCTTAAACGGAAGTCTGAAACTCACTGTTTAAAGATTTTTAAGGAGTTCAGGATCTGGATCAGTTTCAGTGTCTGCTAATGGGTAATACAAGCCAACTTATCAGTCAGAGGGTCCTTTGGTGGTTTCAGGCTGGAATAGAAGCACTGGGAGGCCCCGGAGCAACACAGAGATCGAGATTCCCACTGCATCACACCGTATTTATCTCTGTCCTCTGCACTCGAGATTTACAGCGCTTATTCACACTTGTCTGGAATGTGGCTATCTAGAGAAGGCGCTTCTGGACAAGTGCTCTGATCTCCATTTCCAACCCTTCTTAAGATAATCCGAAGTCTTATCACAAAAGCCCCATTCTCAAGAACAATGAAAATGCGACATCCAGATTCTATTAATATTAATAACCTTGTTAAATACTGGAATGTTACATCTAAACCATTAAGACAATTCTTACCAATTCGTATTTGATAATTTTAAAGAAAAGAATCATTTCTTATTTTCTTTCTACTCTCTCATTCCCACTCCGCTGGAGCACTCATGACAATTTGTATATCAGATTGTGAGGATAAGGATATGGAACTACTCTCTGTCCCTTCCCCAACACTTAGAGTCTCACACATGGAAGATACTTAATATATGTTACTCAAATAAATAAACAAATGACTTTTAACACATTTGACAGTTCTATTTGGTGCTACGGATTCCATATTTATTATGGAAGCCTTCTTTTCCCCCTCCTATTTGATATAGGCTTCAGGTGTGATCTCAGTTTTCAAATATAGCAGGACAAACTAGAATTAAAGAACCACATTTAAACAGACATATGTTCATCCCTCCAAGCGGCGGGAGGCCCCAGCTTAGTGGCACCTTCCTGCTGTTCTGCCAACCTCCAGCCATGTGGAATTTCTTCAACAATTTAAGCCTTGGTCTAGGCAAGTGAAAAGGGGATTAAAAATATACTTCTCAGAAGTGTCTTTTGAGGATTAAACAATAAGTAATGTTTGTAAAGCTTTTAGCATGGTGCCTAGAACCTGGAAAGCATGAAACAAGTGGCAACATCATCACCTTCCTCATCATCGTCAAGAAGATGAGCACAAGAATGTAGCCATTTAGCAAGATGAGGGCAGAATAGACACAGGAACCACACAGGAGTCCACATGCTACAATTACGGGTATGTGGGGGTTTTAAGTATTCCCTGACAAGTTGTAGAAAACAAAACTAAACAAAAGCAAGGAGTTTGCATGCTGCATGAAGCAGCACCTCACCGCAGAGCTTGGATGTATTGCTTCCTCCTGTCTCTTCCAGAACATTGCAATGGACACAACCAAACACAAGCAGATACATATTTACAGGAGAACTGATTAGGGGTATGTGACTAACAGAAATGAATTCATTGGAAAACAGTTTGGCAGTTCTTCAAAAACTTAGAATTACTACATGACCTAACAGTTACACTCCTATGCATACAGATATTGAAGAGCATTGAAAACATATCCGCTAATTGGGATGGGGTTTCTTTTGGGGGTGAGGAATGTTCTGAAATTAGTGGTGATGGCTACATAACACGGTAAATATACTAAAAACCACTGAACTGTACACTTTAAAATGGTGAATTATGTTACGAGAATTATATGTCAATTGAAAAGAAATTCATTCATTCATTGTGCCAGAGATTACACATATTTAAGAATAGGCAAATTTATAAGAATGATTTTATGTTATCCATATTAAAAAAAGAAAAGAAAATGCAACAACAGCACCAAAAACAAGTTAGACACAAGATAATAACCAGTAAAATAAAAAGAAAAAAGAAATCTGACAGCACCATTTGTGAAAATTTTTGGTATGTGAAGATTATACCAAACAACTCAGGAAAAAAAATGTTTTGCCTTACCCCTTGAGCCATTTTATGAAGTTTTCCAGTTTACTTTAAGGGATAATACTTCAAGCAGGGATCATCTGTGTGAAGTAAATTTTAATATATAAACCTGACAGCAATTCTTCTTCTCTCAAAGACATCATACTAAAAATTCCCCAAACTGGAGTTTCAAACCCAAACTGAGAAGCAACATAACCGTAGACCCAGAGGTGTGCCTTCCACTGCTCACCAATGTGCCCATGAATAGGGGAATTATTCTACTTTTAAAATATAAGCCACATACTAGTCTATTTTTCCAAGGATCTCTTAAATCAGGCATATCATTAATTAGTCCTACTAACTCAGTTTTTTTCATGACCATGGTAGCAGCCAAGGAGGACAGCAACACAACTATTTTCTATTTTTACATCCTACATTGATTTTTCCCCCCTTAATTGCCTTTTTGCTGTTCAGAATCAACTGATTCTAGGCACTATGGTTAAATCTAATATATTTAAATCTTCTAAAATACTTACTGACTTTACATTATAAGTCAGTATTTTGAACTTCACGAAGATACACAACTAGTAGAAATTTTGCAAAAGAATTTTAAATATGATTTTTCTCCCTGGATTTTCCTGGAATAATTATTTCAACAAACTTCCCTAGACCTACTGCTCAGAGAAAATACAACTCTTTGCTCTAATTTCGTAACAGTATTAACTGGTCAGAGAAACAACATATTCTATGGGCCAAGCATCTCTTATTCACACCTATTAAGAGTTTCCTAGGCTGTACGATTCTAACTAGGTATCAGTAATTTTTTATCCCCATCTGTTGACTATAGAAACTTCAGCTTTTCCAAGCTCACAGCTACAAGATCCTCGGTCAGACTGTCTGCAACAGTAGGAAGGACCCTGCTATTCTTTTTCTGAATTCTCCCCAGATTCTTTTTCTGTGACTATTCTACCAGTCTTCACTTCATTTTCTTCATTATTTCTGCTTAATAAACATCCAAGTAGCTAATGCATATCCTTGGATCTAGCTACTGACTTTTTCCCCATTGCCTTTGTCAATTAATTTCTACTTTTACTCAATTCCACACTCCATGAAGCTCTGGAGTCCTTGAGACAGTCAATTTCTCAGGCTACAAGGGTGGATTGCTGCCTACTTCACTGCTTCCCAAAGTCCCCTGGGGTATTTCCCACTGCTAACACTAGCGACAATATAAATAAGAATGAGATTGTAAACTTGCTTCATATGTTTTTGCCACTTTCTCAGTTTTTACTCAGGTGTGTGAAGACCAGAGAAGACAGAATATAAATTAGTGAATCCCTAATGGCAGTAATAAAACTATATTTAATTTCAGCCAGTGGTGTGCTGGTGAAAGTTTAACAGTGGGCTCTCTGGGGAGAAAAAGTTTTGATTTAGAGCATTTGCTGATTTCCATGGTATAAATACTACTGCCATGGTTGATTTTAAGCTATTATTGTCATGTCACTGAATATGACATTTAGTGAAAACATTGGGAAGAGATATGTAGTAGCACACCATGATATAGTATTTCCACCATAGAGATACAAGAGACATAAAAAGCACAGGTGATAGACAAATATAGTAAAATAATAAGTGGTGAGTTTGAATATTTATTATATTTGTTATATTTATATATTTAATTATAAGCTTCTATGATTTAATTTTAAATTAAGTTATTTTTCATTTTTTTAAATTGACAAATAATATGATTTAATTTTTATCAATGGTTATGTTTAACTGTGGCTCACAAAATTCCTGAAAATTTAGCAACTGACTTTTGCAAGCCAGAATGAGCCAGCTTCAGCAGATCACTGATTATGGGATATATGAGAGACCTATACATAACCATTGTATGTTGTGGTGTGATCAGGCATGGCCCAGCTGTTGCAGTGGGCCTGGGTGACTTGAGGAGCCATGGGATCTGGGCCTGGATGAACCCTGGGGGTGAAAAGGATGGAAGAGGCAGAGTGAGCTAAAGGAGCCAGAAGTCTGATGTCATTATAGACAAGTAGGTAGCAGTGGGTCCTACACAAAATGACTGGGATGACAGAGACTTCTAGTTAAATGTGGTAGACTTAATATACTTTATCACCTTCCTTGTTCCTTTTCAATACCTCCTGAAACCACCCTAAAAAGATAAAAGAATAAAAAAGGCATAAAACTACAGCCGATTCCCATTAGTCATGGATTCTGTGTTTGCAAACTTGCCTACTCACTAAAACTTATTTGTAACCCCCAAAAATCAATACTCATGGTGCTTTCACAATCATTTATGGATACGCTAAGAATGGCAAGAAATTGGAGTTGTCCAAAACACATGTTCCCAGCAGAGGCTGAACGAGGCAACACTCTGCCTTCTTATTTTATCTCTCCTACTGTAAACTGCGTCCTTTTCACAGTCTATTTAGTGCCGTGTTTCTCATACTTTTGTAATTTTTATTGGTGATTTCACTGTTTAAAGTGGCCCCCAAGCACAGTACTGAAGTGTTATCTATTTTCCTAACTGCCTTAGAGAGAAAGCACATGCTTAGATAACGTTAATTCAGGCATTAGTTATAGTGCTGTTTGGCCATGAGCTCAATGTTAATTAATCAACAATATATATCAAATAAGGTGTCTTTAAACAAAAATATATAATACATAACACAAGGTTATGTTTTGACCCAAAGCTCACAGGAATTTAACTCTGTGTCTCCCTTAGAAGCAATGGTTCAGTATTTACTAACTCAGTATTTGCTGTGACTTTATAGAACATAATTACTTTGAATAATGAGAATCAGCTGTATAATGACAAAGAGAACAGAAGTGATGATTAGAGCAATTAAACTTCAGAAGTGGCAAGGCAGATGGACGAGTGGACTCAGCTTACCAGAGAAAGCCAGAGTGAAGCAGGGCCTTGGACAGGCTCAGAAATTGGAGAGCCAGCGAATCCAAGTGAAGCTCAGAACAGGAGGATTAGTTGCAGGTGGGTGTGAGAAGCCAATAGATCCTATTTCCCAACCCCAACTCAGCACCGTCAAGTCTTTCCAATCCAGGCAGAAAACTAGAAGTTTATTTTCTTCAGTGGTTGATCCCAAATTGATTCTGGACTCAAGGCAACCACTCATAGGGTAAGGTTAGCATCCTGAAATTGGGGAATTCAGTGAAGTCCACATGGTGAATGGTAAGACCATTGGCCCCTTTTCCTCACTCAGCTCTGACCACCCTGGCTACTAGATTTATACCACCCAGAGAGGAGATTAAAGGATGTCCATATGGGGATACTGCCTGGCCAAAAGAAAATACCTGTATATATCAGGCAGGGGAGGGAGGGATATCCCTATGAAACAGCACCCTCAGATCATCCTAAGGTAAATCCTACTAGTTAAAAAGTCCTCCCCTACACACACACACACACACACACACACACATACACACAGCTTCTAATGAGCTTTGTTGTGCCTCACTCTTAAATATGAGGAGGCAACACAGGACTACTAGTTATTTGAAGAGGGTACCTAACATAAAAAAGACAAAAACAAACAGAAAAGAAAAAGGAACTCAGAAGAAACAGAGAAATAATTCTGGAACATTAGACAACTTTCAAAAACCTATGATGGAGATCAGTATGGAGTTAAACATGATACAATTTTCAGAGAACAAGAAGCTTTAAGAAAGAACATTCAGAGAATAGTAATAACATTAAAAGTATGGAAGTGGAAATTAAAATTCTCATGTAAGAATTGAAGATTAAAGTTGAAAAAATCTCCCAGAAAATAGAATAGCAACACTAGGAGTAAAAAAGAATTAGAAAATACAAAATAAAAAGCAAAAGAATCAGATCAATTTAGGATATTTGACATCCAAATTACAAGAGTTTTAGAAAAAAATTACAAAGAAGATGGACGGGAGGAAACTATTATAGATATAATTTAAGAAATTTCCTAGAACTGAAGGATATCAGTTTCCATAAGAGAGGATCCACAAGGGACCCAGCATAATGCATAAAAAATAGAACAGACCTGCATCCACACTAAGGCACATCAACATGTGATTTCAGAACACTGAGCAGGGAGAAGATTCTAAAAGCTTTCAGAAGAGAAAAAGAGAAACAAAACCAGGGCCCACACACAGGATTGGGAATCATAATGGCACCCACTTTACAGAAATACTGAGCACTAGAAGATACTGGAACAATCACTTCAAAATTCCAAGAGAAAATAATTTCCAACTTCAAATTCTGTGCCCAAACTATCAATCAAATAGGGTGGAATTAAGACATTTCTGAAAACATTTGGTTGTCACACACACTTCTGCAGAAACGTACTAGGGGAGGGCCTCCACCAAAGGAAGGGTGTTCTCAAGAAAGACAGAAACGCTGTATATTGGATTTGGCTGCATATAACCAATGGCCAAGTAAAAGTGGCAGAAACAAGAAAGGATTCTGTTTTTCTCTTATGTAACAAGAAGTCTGAATATTGATCTAACCAAAAATTACGATTAGGAGAATGAGTAAGGAAGAAGCGTGTGCATTTCTTGGGGGAGGCATTTAATCCACATAATCCTTGGTATAAAATTAGTACATAATATCTACAATTAAAGAAAATTAGAAGAAACAGTCATATAAGCAAGTTATAAATTATAGAGGCAAACATGAGAAGAAACGGCTAAAAGTGTTACAGAGAAAAGAGGTGGAAGTTGGGAGAGTAGACAGAAAAGTGCTGTTTTTCATTATGAATTGTTTCTATCTGATTTTTAAAACCAAATGTAACTGATCAAACATGCGTCTGTACGTGTGTATATGTGGGGTGGGGAGAGCGGGGGAAGATAGGTAGACAGAGGCCAGGGATCTGGCATCATGGGAGCTTGGTAGCAGCAGGCAGAACCCCAGCCACCAGGCAGAAACTCAAAGAGGAGTTCCCTCCCTGCATGGTACGACGAAGAGCTAGGCAGGCCAGCCCCTCAAGGGACTGAGGGCTAGTGGGTTTCTAAGGCAGGGAGTCAGGCCCAGAAAACAAGGCCAGGTGGGGACTTGGGTATCAGAACTGAGATGCCAGGTTGGAGCCTGTCGGGCAGCCAACACGAGCAGATGCGGAGGCCCGGGGTGCTTGGGACTCACTTGTCACCTCCCTCTGGCCCAAGCTACGAATCAGGTTCATGCTGAGCCTGGAAGATGAAGGCCATGAAGGAAGCAAAACTAGAAACCTGGGCAGCTTGACAAACACTAATTCAGCACTGGATAGATACTAGATGAGGAAGCAGCAGGTCATTCTCTTTCTTCAAAATGTCGGTTAGTCCCTGACTGGGTGCCATACAAAGCCCATCAACATCTATCCACAGGAAGAGTTAAATTGTGCTGTATCCACACAATGTAATAATATGCAGCTAATGAAACAAACATTGAAGATTGCTGGTAAAGCTTTTCCTTTTTGATATAGGCGCCATCATCTCCTACTGCCTCTTTGTATATTCATTACACTGGAAATATGCATGGTACCTGGAAATGCAGCAACACCTGCCCAGGTAGAGCCACCGTGTGACCTTGAGGCAGTAAGCATGAGGACAAGCCCTATGTTCAAAGGATGGCAGAGCATAAAGATGAAAAAAAGAAAAGAAAAAGGTTCATTGAAGACATAATTGAGCCACCTATCCCAGAATTCTTGATGCCTCAAATAAAATAATTAAATACATTCCTATCTGATCAGCCTTCCCAATGTGATAGGAATGGATCTGATTGGAAACCACAACTTCTAATCTTCTTTTTATTTCAGAAACTCAAAATTCACTTGTCTGTAATCTAATGGGAGTGCAAGACGAGTTTAAAACGCTCCCCCAGGACTCCTGATTGGAGTAATTGCCTCTCCATACAAACAAAATTCATAAAACTCATTCTTAAATAAAATTGCCTTTGAGGGCTCTGGAGTACTCAGTGTCTACACTTAATCACATACTATCTTATCACGTCCTAATTGGCATTTTTTCCCCCTATTCCTATTGTGCAGATGGGAAAACTGAGGGACACATCTCAGGGACACACCCAGGTCCAAACAATTTGTTAGAATAATGAATTACAAAACACATTTATCGTCCTCAAAACTTGCTAAAAATAATTTTGAAAATATTACATAAAGAACATTTACACTAGCTTAAAACTCCTTTGCCAATTTAAATGAATTGCTTACTTTTAAAAAGCTACAATAAGAAGTTTGTGTCATTTCACTAATAAGCAATTAAAGCAATTAAAAACATTTCCCAAATGCTTATGTGGACTGCTGCTGATACAAGCTGCTGTTGTTTGGAAGTTGATTGGAAAGTTCCCACTGATTTCTCTACATGGGAGAAACATATTGTTGACATCTTGTAAGAAAATCAAGTTATTCAACTTAATGGATCAGTATGGGAAACAAAACACTGTTTGCCAAGCAGAATATTTTGCTGTGTTTGTTTCCTCTGATCTAAATTTGCTAGCTTTGAGTACCGCTTTTAAATGTACACAAATGGCATTTGATATGGTATGCTTTATTCATTAAAACAAAGTGAAGATCATTATGGAGTCGCTTTGAAAGGTAGTTTGGGCTTTCTTATTTAATTAATCCATTACACTTAACCATCTAATATTTTACTCTCTGAAAGTCTTGCAACCATTATTAACACTACATCAATATGTTTTTCATTATTAAATTTAAGAATTTAGTACCCAATAAAATTCTCAGCAGGAATATTGCTATTAAATGAGTTCATTAAACCTAACCACACTAATTAACAGTCAAGTGCTGAGGAACACTTATATAGCAGTGGACTATATTCTGTCTTCATAACCCCTTTGCTAATTCCAGCAAATGAACATAAACATTCTCAGGGAAAAAAAAAAATCCAGGAAGGTGTTATAGAAACCACACATACCTCTGTGGAAATCAGCTCCTCCAAAATAAATGTCCAGGCTTGTCTGAAACTTGCTCCTCATCACATCATCTACCAGTAATTTTCAATTAAGTGCACAACGAGTTCTAGCTCCTCCCTCCCTTATGCCTGTAATGACATGACTGGAAATATCGGGCATTTTAGCTCTACAATTAATAACTAGTCTCAGCTGGCCACAACCCAGCATTTTTCAGAAGGCCCCTGCACACAAAATCTTCAGCCTCCAGGACAAGGATGATCTCTTACCCACGAGAGAGAAAAAAAAAAATCCCAAGTAGAGGAATGCCCACAGATTTTAATGTATAACTATTACCTCCTTGGCCGTCGCCCTTAGCCCCTGCAGCGGATGCTGGGTTGCAGCACCAGACCACTCTTTATGCACTGAAGCATGTGTCCTCTCAACTGTCAGGAGTGTAGGCTGCTGAAGGCTCACGGCTGAGTCCCTTTCTGGGAACTGCTCTCTTGGTGAGGGAGCCACCTTGCCCAAAGTTATGCTCTTTCCCCAGGGTCAGCCCTATCCAAGGACTGGTTAATATGAGGGTACAAAGCCTGGCCCTCCTGCCTCAAATCTTCTATGCTGAAGAACCATCTTCCAGATCTTCCTATAAGACCAGCTGAAACATCTCTGGTAAATGTGTCACATTTGGACTTCTCCCAGTGCCCAATCCTGCTTCCTTCAGTCCCTCACAGGTGTTGATTCTAAGAGTACTCCTCGGGACCCTAACTTAAGACATCACCATCTGAAGAACCCAAAATGAAAGGAAAATTTAAGGGAAATCTCATCTACATAGTTTGGCTTTCTGTAAAGAAGTAAGTTAATTTCAACTAAACACAACTGAACTTTTTAGTTTAAGGGTTCAATTCTTCATGGTCCAAAAAATATTAAGTAAAATTTAGGCACCCCAATAGAAGAACTGCCTTTGAAGCCCCTAGGTTCACATATCTTAAAATAGCAAGATGGTATCAAGCTGAATGGCTTCCAGTTTAGCTAATAACCTAGACCTATTAAGGTAATTATGCTGAGTCAGAATTTATTATATCTCTAATCACACTGTATTCCAAATATCCCACTATCTACCACCTCTCCTTCACTGAAGCAATGAGAAGAAAAAAAAGACTTTAGGAGTATGTTTTTTTTAGGGGGGTTGCTGTGGACTGAATTGCATCCCCATCTCAATTCATGTGTTGAAGCCCTAATGCCCAATGTGACTGTATCTGGAGATAGGGTCTTTAGGAGATAATTAAAGTTAAATGAGGTCATAAAGATGGGTTTCTAATCCAATAGGACTGTAGCCTTATAAGAAGAGGAAGAGAGAGAGGGAGATCTTTTTCTTTCTGCCATTTGAGGACACAGGGAGAAGGTGGCTGTCTGCAAGCCAGGAAGAGAGCCCTCACCAGAAACTAAATCAACCAGTACATTAATCTTGGACTTCCCAGCCTCCAGAACTGTGAAAAAATAAATTTCTATTGTTTAAACTGCCCAGTCTATGGTACTTTGTTATGGCAGCCTGAGCTGACTAATACTGGGGTGAGGGATATGTAACTCAAGTAAACTAAAGCACTGTGTTATTTCTCACAAATGCATCACTTTTCCTCCTTAGCTGTGCGTCTCCCTTTTTTCTCAGCTTCTTTTCTTCAGCTCCTTTTCTTCTCATTCGGTGTCAGTGCCCTTGAATCAAGAGCAGTATATGGACTTATTTTCAGGCCCTGGCTGGACCAGCTGGTGTTGTTCTGTTCAGAGTTTCAGAGGCCGCTAGGTGGTGTCCTAAAGTCTATTCAGAGAATTTCAGAGGGTGCTCCACACAGTGAGGAGCCTACGAAATCTGGAGAAATGGTGGCTGAGAGCTAAATTAACAAGCATGTAAACAAATGACTGAACAAAGAAACCAACTCAGTGAATGACATTAACAACCTCTGGAAGAAATATATCCTATGAGATAATCCTGTGGGTAGGAAAACACTAAAACCCAATCAAGGTCACACCTTTGCATTTTTAGGCCTGAAATGTAATCATAACAGACACTGATCTAAGCAACTGCCAGACAGCTCATGTGTTCACAGATGGAGGGAACCATTAGGATTATCCACAGATTCCCCTTCTTCTGGATCCAACCAACATTCTGATTAGAACTTGGCTAACTGTGTCTATTCCCCACTTGAGAGTGAAAAAATATGTGTGACTCTGTTAGTACATGTGTTCCATTGCACTTGGCTGTTATTCTTCCAACACTGAATTGGAAAAATGGCAGTCCAGAAGATATGTCAGTCTTTCCTAAATTTTGTTAACATGAATTAGCTTCACCAAGCCAGGTCATCCCTGATGGAATGATAAAATCTACTTTCAGAACATGAAGTCCCCATTAAGGCACAGCACTGAGTAAAGCTCTTCCTATGTGGATGGTTGGACCCCCTTTGTTATTTCAGGTGAGCTGGGGATGTGTTAAAGGGGAGCCTTGAATGCCATATTTAAGATGAGCCTTTATTCTCTATGCAACCAGGACCCAGCCCTGCTAGGGCAGTGGCATAAGCATAATTCCATGTTGAGATGACTCTGGTAGTGCATGAAATTCAGGCTGGAAGCTAAAGAGAGTAGACATGCTCTCACTCAGGGCGGGGGCATGGGGGAGGCAAAACATGTAACGTAAACATTTGTACCCCTATAATATGCTGAAATAAAAAAAAATAAAGAGAGAAGACAGGAAGGACAGTAAACAGGCTACTGCAGTTGCTCAGAATAAAGATTTGAAATGGTCTAGTGGAATAAGAAATTATGTATGTGAAAGGCATGGCAAAGAAAGAATCAACAGGTCTTGCAGACCTTGTTAGTAGGAGGGCATGGAAAAGAAATTTTTGGAGTCTTGGTTGACTGAAAAATAGAGTCAAGAGAAACTGGTACAGAGGTCAGATGACACTGATAGAGCGTGGTCTAGAGTGAACAGACAGCAGGTGGAATTCATCATCGAGCAGTAGCAAATGAGGGGCTTGTGCCCTGGAGAGAAGCAGGGTTACAGAAATAAGCTTCAGAGTTGACAGTGCAGGTAAAATTATGGGAATTAATATGAACATTGAGAGGAACACATGGAGAAGGGAAAGGAGGAGAGGGACCAAGTCTTGGGGAAAGCTAAAATGTGTATGGGAGGAAGAGCAAGTCTCAGGAGGAAAGGAGCAAGTGGCAACAGAGAAGAACGAGGGAGATTGAGGCCTCAGAAGAGGTAGCTGTGGTCTCAGAGGAGTGAAAGTGAGATCATCTGCTGAGGCAGGACAGCTGGGGAGGAGCTTGAGGCGGTGAAAGGGTTGGGGGAAGGTGTCAGGCGATTAAGAGAGAGAGTTGAGAAGAGGGGAAGAGAAGGCCAACTGAACAGTGGTAATGGGCCCAGCCAGGTCAGCGTACTGTGGGTGTATTAGTTTGCTAGGGCTGCCATGACAAAGAACTACAAACTGAGGGGCTTTGACAACAGAAATGTGTTGATTTACAGTTCTGAAGGCTAGAAGGCCCAGCAGGAGGCGCTGGCAGGGCCATGCTCCCTCTGACGGCTCTAGGGAGGGATCTGCTCCAGGCCTCTCCCCTGCACACCAGGCATACTGATTAGGGGCCCAGCCCACTCCAGTATGATCTCGTCTTAATTAATTACATCTGCACTGACTCTATTTCCAAATAAGTTCACATCTTGAAGGGGGGGCCCTTCAACATATGAATGGGAGAGGGGGCACAATTCAACCCCTAACGGTGGGCAGAGACGCTATTCAGGGACACCTGGGCACTGACTCTGATTCCCTCCTGCCTCTGCAGCAGGCCGTGGGGCTATGGCCTTGGAGGGGTATACCTTGAGGCAGTAGTTTAGTAGTTAACAGTGCAGCTGGGAGATGGAGTGCCCAGGCTTTCAGCTCAGCTCTGCCACTTATTTATCATGTGCCCAGAGGCAAGTGACCTAAACAGACTTTTCCTCAATTTCCTATCCATAAAATGGGAATAACAATAAGACCTGTTCCATAGGGTTATGAGAACTAAACACATTAATGAACAGCATGCCTAATGAGGTTGGTGGTATTATTCTTATTTTATAAATGAAGAAACTAAGATTCATATAGGTTAGCCAACTTGCCCAAGACCATCTAGTAACAGAGTCAAAACCAGTGTATAGGAATCAAAAGTTGATGCTCTTAACCATTACGTTGTATTGCTTCCAGGATTGGCAGATTCATTTGCCCATTAATTGGATATAAGCATTTAAATAAAAAGTATTTGAGAAGAAAAGAAAAATAGAACCTTTTCCTTAGTCTGTCAGGTTTTCTTCTGGGTGGTGCTGGGGAGTAAATTAGCTATTAAATATAGTAGCAACTCAAAGAGAAGGATTAAGAAGATGGAAGAGTTAAAACCAGAAATAAAATTTCCAAGTGCTCTTTTTCAAATATTACCAATACAGAGTTTGGACAAAAGAGAGAGAGAGATAAGAAAATCAAAATTGAATAAACTAGAGGTTAAGTCCGCTTCTATTTCTTCTTGTCCTTCCTCCCATTTTCTGTAGTTGCAGTGCTACTCCTGAGGATCTAAGATAATATTGGAAAAAGCACATATGGGGTACAAGATTTCTAGCACTTCTGTCAGCTTAATGCTTTAAAAATATTTTTTGAGGCTTCTTTAAACGTTTATCTATATTGCTGTCTACAACGACAAATATCCAATGTTGGGTTTACTCTTAGGAATAAAACAGCTAAAAAAATTTCATTTGGGGCCCAATGCTATTTTCTTTACCGAGTTATCGTACAGAGGAAATAGGGAAAGACAGGCAGAGGCGAATGTAAAAGAGAGCAGGAAAGACAGCTTCTTGCACACCGGGCTTTCTCATCTGTGTGTCCCCTGGCTGCCCTCAGCACAGAGCCTCACGCACAGTCACACGCTGAATAAAGGCTGGCTGGAGTGACTGACGGTGGCACAGAAAAGGGAAAGAGAAAGAAAACATTTTTTTTCCCCTATTGACCTTTTCCCCTTTTGTGTTCTGTGTCGTCCAAAGCTAAAGACTATAAGGTCCGAGGTATTCACTCAGAATGATAAATAATTACCTTGGGATTCTGTAGGAACATCACACCTAAAATCCTAAATTGACAGCGTCACTGAATATTTGCATTTCACAAAAATCTGGGCAACAGATGATACACATCCATTCGCAAATATGCACATACATACGAACACCTGGAGATACAGCAGGACTAGTGCTGCGCTTGGATGATATCTGCTTTGGCTCAAAATTCCCTCCCTGAGCCATACTTCTAAACTCTACTCTCCAGTCTCTCTCACCCCCCTTTTGTCCTTTGATTCTTCAGGTGCTTTAAATTCAAAAAGCTCCTTACCTACATCCAGGTATTAGAGCTATTCTAGAGCCCTGAGCAAGGCATCTTATTCTTGCTTTGGTTGCTCTTGGTTATAGACACAGTGGATTTACGCTGTGCAGTGAATTTTGGCAGGAGGTGAGGGGCAGGAAGCCCTCGGGCTCTGCTTTATACCTCAGGTCTGCTCTTTCAGTGCCACGTGGGATTCTCTTCGGAAACCATTCCATAGCTTGGGAAGGTGTCCTAAAATTGATGCTGAGCCTGTTAATATCACCAGTCTACAGTCTATAGTGACAGAGCAGTCAGAACTTCGAGGGCCTGGGAAGGAAAACAGTTTTCCTATGTGGAATGCAGAGGAGAACCGACCCCTGGTCCCAGGGCTCTGACAACTCATTTTGTGACCTTAAGCAAGTGACCCGTGCCCTTGTCCCTTAGTTTCCTTATTTGCAGAGGGGAAAAAAGGCTTTAACTAGAAATTCTTAAGGTCCTTCCCACACTTAACACTTTGTAATTCTGTATCTGAAGAGATGAGCTCTCGAGGGTTCCAGCCGCCACACAGTGAGCTGTAGGCGTTGAGGTAGTTAAGAGCACCAGATACGGGCTGGGCACGGTGGCTCACGCCTGTAATCCTAGCACTTTGGGAGGCCGAGGCGGGCGGATCACTCAAGGTCAGGAGTTCGAAACTAGCTTGAGCAAGAGTGAGACCCCCGTCTCTACTGAAAATAGAAAGACATTAATTGGCCAACTAAAAATATATAGAAAAAATTAGCCGGGCATGGTGGCACATGCCTGTAGTCCCAGCTACTTAGAAGGCTGAGGCAGGAGGATCGCCTGAGTCCAGGAGTTTGAGGTTGCTGTGAGCTAGGCTGACGCCACGACACTCTAGCCTGGGCAAAAGAGTGATACTCTTTATAAAAAAAAAAAAAAAAAAAAAGAGCACCAGATATGGAGCAGATAAATTTGGTTTTGAATCCCAGTGGCCACATCTTATTAGCAGTGTGACTTTTGCAAAGTAATTTAACTTCTTCTCTGAGTATCATCTGTAAATAGGTAAGTTGTACACTTGCCTATGACCCAATGCAATCATACAGTGATTGTGAGGATTAACATGGTAACTCCTGGCATATTACCTCTTATTATTCCATTGTAATGCTCTAAAGCAGAGTCATTCCATTACATTGCACCCAGGTTATGTACAAAATGATATTCAGTATAATGTAGATCTACCTTAGACTATTCTAGAAGGGATCCTGTAAACAAAGTATTTCCACGTATCTGTTGAATACTTTTCTTAACACTATTAAGCACTGTGGGGAAGCTAAAAAATGATGACATGTCCTCATCTTTCAAAAAATTTTCATTTAGTTGAGGAAATCACTAGAAAATATATGAATGTTATAATATTAAAATAAGTATTAAAATATTAAACTTAAGTAGATGAAAAGTGTTAATTTTGTGGTAAATCTCCCAAGTCCTACAGGAGAGAAGAAAGAAATCAGAGGGTTGGGTTGCCCAGGAAGGTATCAGAGCTTCCTCAGGCAGGATCCCAGGCTGGGAGGTGGCCCATGGTAGGGTGTGGGGTCAGTGTCTTCTAAGACCACAGTTCCTGAAACCAAAGAACACATACCAGGAACAGAATCTTTAGGACTGATAAATGTCTACCACGAACTGCTCTTGGTAGACATTTCACAATGAAGGGCCAAGGTCTGAGCTAAGGAAACAATCAAAAAATCTGGCTGAAAACCCCAAGAGATCAGAAGGGAAAGTTTCCATGGATGATTCTGGAAAAGGTATGAAGAGCCCAGGTTACTGATCAGCTGGGCAGGCCAAAGCTGTGGGATGTGGGAGCAAGCCTGTGGTAAATGGGCTTGGAGTGAAGTTTCAGTGAAGTCCTCGACCTGGCTGTGAAGGCGTGCTGAGCACGTTTCAAATGACTCACAGGACACAGCTGGAGGGTGTCGTGGAGGTGATGAGGTATACGAGGCCTTGAAACAAGGGTAGCAGTTACAAAGGTGGACATAGGCAAGTTAGACAGGAAAGGGAAATAGCATCTGGACAAAACACAAAGAAATGAATGAATATGGCAAAGAACAAAACTTTATTAGACGAAAAATGCCATGGGCGAGAGAGAGAGGAATATAACGTGGCAGGTGCCTTCAGCAGTGTCCTGACTTGCCTCACAACTGACAGGACTAGGAAGCAAAATGCAATGGTCAGTCACAAATCTTCTGCTGGAGACTCGCGCCACTGATGATAGAGGGGGAGACAAAATCCTAGGCTGGGCCACGGTTATTCAGCTGATTCAATCTCTTTGAGCCTTAATATCCACATTTGTAAAATAGGGACAATAGTTATGTCTTCCTCATAAAACTGTTACGAGGAACCAAAGGGATAATGGATAATGCTTAGCAAAAGGCCAGCACACAGTAGCTGCTGGACAAGTGTTAGCTGTTACTATCATGACTAATGGCCCTTTTATTACTTCTGGGCCACTGTTGCTGCTGCTGCCTTAGTGCATACCCCGCCCCCTGTCTTTTCTCGCCCACTTGCTGTGATGGCACCCTTACTGATCTCTCTACTTCTGGTCTGGCATTTTTCCTTCTTACAGCTTCAGTGCTCTTTGTTAAAGACTAATCTGGATACTTTATTCATCTGCTTCAAATTCCTAAATAGACTCCCACGGCCCTTAGGAAAAAGCAGAGTTCCTTCAGAATCTGAGGCCCTTCGGCACCTGGCTCCTTATACTCTCTCCTGACTCCAGCAGACACCATACTTCAACTACACTCTCCATGTCTCCCATCTCAGAGCATTTTATGTGTCGCCAGTCCAGCCTACATTGCCCTGTCCTCTCTCTTCTGCCTGGTCCCATCTTTATTTCGATCTTCCCTGACTCCCCTCTTCATCCCACCCCCAGTCAGACCCATCGAGACTTTGATCTCATTTTTACATGGACACAACACTCTATAGTGTAGTTCATTTAATTCCCTGTCTCCCCAACTAAGTGTTTCCAAGGCAAATATCACATCTTATTTGTCCCTGGATTCTCAATGCACAATGCTCTGTAGGTACTCGATAGATGTTTGTTTAAAGAAAAGAAGGAAAAAATAACAAAGTAAAGGAGAAATGGAAGGAGAAAGAGAGAGGGAGGGAAACACGGGGAATGGAGGAGGAAGGAAGAAAGGATGGGGGGAAGGGAAAAAAACAAAGGGGTGAGAAAGAAAAGCAAAGAAAGAAAGATGTCTATAACCTTTAAGGGAGCAGGTAAGAAACTCAGTTTCAGATCTGTTGGCAAATGAAGAAAGAAGAGGAGGAAGAGAGAACAGAAAAGAGGGAAGGAAAAGAATTAGGAGAGTATATCAGAAGTTTAACAATGCATATAATTACTATGGTTGGTAATTAAAGATACCCACCTGATTTTTTATATTACAGCTGGAATCATAACATGGCAGGGACAACAACTGTTAATGTGTAAGTGTTCGTAGCATTTTCTTCTTCTCTCTACCCCCATCCCCACTGTGTATTTGCAGATTAGGTTAATAGGGCAGATAAATAATCAAGAAAGGCAGATGTGGAATTAGAAAAAATGCAAATTCTATTTGCAGTAGAGAAAAGAGAATGGTGTAGAACAGGCGTTGGAAAACACTTTCTATAAAGAGGCAGACAGTATATCTATTAGTCTTTGGGGACCACATGTGGTCTCTATCACATATTCCTTTTTAGGGTTTTTTTTTTGTATAATACTTTTAAAATATGAAAACCATTCTTAGCTTTAGGACTGTACAAAAACAGGTTGCAGGTCAAATAACTGGCAAGTCGTATTTCCTGGAAAGGGGGGTAGGAAGGAACCAAAGAGCCTGAGGCCTGCAAAGAGTTTTAGTTGACAGCTGAAAGTGAGGGATGGGAAGAGAGATATATTAGAGTAGCTACAGGGTGAAAGATATAGAGAGACTGGGATTACTAAAACCATAGTTGTAGGTTCTGAATTGAATCTCCTTTGATGTATTTCAGAAGTTACTGGTTTGGATTCCTTTGAAGGAAGAAAGAAGAAAACAAGACTGGGTCATGTGGACCCCAGATTTATCTGGGTGACCATTGTATAGTCCACATCCAGACTACACAACCTTGAGGACAAGCAGGGAAAGGTGGGTGGCCATCTGCGTGATATTTGGCCCTCCAACCAATGCCTGCTCCCATCACTAGTACTCAAAGGCCTTCTGTCTCCTTTTCTTATTGTTGCTACTGGTCCTAGGCTCTGGTATTTATGCTAATGGAAAGGCTTCTATTGTTCATCAGATATTATAGTTCTTTAAGGTTAATGGTTCATTTTGTACTACAGTGCTCTCTAAGGCCTTGAATCAGTTTCTAAACCAATGACCCAATGACAATAATAATAATAATTTAAAAGTGGGCTTTCTATTGTTTCATGTCATTTATGCCCACAATAACCCTACAAAGGAAGTACTCCTGTAGATAAGAAAACTGAGGTTCAACACATTTTAGTAACTTATCCAAGTGCAGTGCTAGTAAAGGACAGAGCCATACGCTAAACTATGACACAACACAGTCTCTTAAAAACAATATCCTTTGATGATGACAAACCAGTAGCTCAGATACAGCCCAGACAGCTTCTTCTGTCTCCACCTTGGAGTATGGTCCTGGACCCACTTTCCACCCTCAGTTTGCAGGAAAGCTGGAGTAGCCTTCTTTGTCCAAGTTCTAAATCAGGTTTTGGACACCAGGCCTAGGGAGGCCTGGGAACATGATGTAATTTCTGGTAAGTGGGCCGGACCTCCCCTCACCCTCTTTTCTTCATCTCTAATTGACCCTCTTGCCCTGAGCGTTTGCAGGTATCTGTGTACATTGCGGTGCCACTATGATTTTTCGATAGCTGAATTTAGAACTGGAAGAGGTCCTAGAAATCATCTAGTCCAACCACCTCCTTTGACAGATGAGGAAGACCACATGTTCCATATGAATACATTTTGACCTTCTCTTATAGTTGGCTCATTCCCCAAGGATTTTTTAAAAGATATATCTTTCTTTTTAAAACCTGAGATACTATTAAACTGGCTAGAATTCAAATAAACACATCCTCCTCACATTCTCTCTCTCCATGTCTGCTCTGACTCCCAGAGATGGAAGACGCTACCTCTGAGACTGTTGAGCACATGGGGCCTCTGTGTTCATGCCAATAGTCAAGCAGTATCTGGAACTGTCACAGGGCAGTCCACCGAGGGAGAGCATTTTGAGACAGAGGTTGAGCTGCCTCATTCCTGGGTAGTCGCAAGACACGAGCCAACAAATAGCTGCAGCTTTGCTGACCTTCAGGAGTCCTATGGCTTGAATCTGGCCATTATTTGGGGAGAGTTGGAGAGGGGCAGGAAAAACGGAATAGGAGAAGGAGAAAAGAAAATGAGAACTACCTTGGAAACAATAGTATTGAAATGTAGATGAACCATCATTGTAAATAAAATACAGAACATGAATTACATCTCAAAATAGGATTTTTCTGTCATGTGCCTCCTTTCAGATTCCAAAAGTTTTTAATTATGGTGAGACTCAGAGCCCTTTTTGAAGAAATGGAGCGCCCACAGGGTGAGCGGGCGCCCCACTGTTAGTGGGGTCAGTTGGTCTCTGTCTCTCCATTCTTCTTCCTTCTGGTGCATAACCTTTGAAGGAAGAACATATGTGGAAGAGCTATGAGTCTAGTAAGGGCACATAAATTGTGAAAATATCATGGTTCCAGACATAACTGGCTTCACATCAGAAAAATCTTTCCAGGGTAAACATTTTATTTAAATATTGAATTTAAGTAAAGCCAGACGCAATAATACAGTCTAAATAGCAAAAAAGGCTGCAATGCCCTTAAGTGACAGAGAATTAATAAATGCTTCCCCCAGCTGACAGACCTTCCTGACACAGAATGACAGCTGTAGTTACCAATGACCCCTGAAGTCTTTCATTTTTCAGATTTGATGCACTGCCTGCAGCTGTGATACACACACATCCCAGGTTTCTTTTCTTTTTTTTTTTTTTGAGACAGAGTCTCACTCTCTTGCCCGGACTAGAGTGAGTGCCATGGCGTCAGCCTAGCTCACAGCAACCTCAAACTCCTGGGCTCAAGCAATCCTTCTGCCTCAGCCTCCTGAGTAGCTGGGACTACAGGCATGCGCCACCATGCCTGGCTAATATTTTCTATATATTTTTAGTTGGTCAATTAATTTCTTTCTATTTTTAGTAGACACGGGGTCTCGCTCTTGCTCAGACTGGTTTCGAACTCCTGACCTTGAGCAATCTGCCTGCCTCAGCCTCCCAGAATGCTAGGATTACAGGCGTGAGCCACCATGCCCAGCCACATCCCAGGTTTCTTAAACCTTAGCCTTTGCATTGACAGTAGGAATAAGTACTCTGTTTCTGCAAATTAAGATTTTCTTCTCTAATATTTCTTTCTGGCATTACAAAATTGTCACCTTGAAAAATCATTTCTGTAAAGGCCTTAGGTTTCCATGCTAATGGGAAAGGACAAGATGCCTAAAAATAAAGGAGTGTTGATCTTTCAAGAAGTCTCCAAAGCAACTCCACAAATGGAAGCATAACGTTTGATTCTGATCTTGTCAATCCTGCATTTGATTGATTCCTCTCAATGAAGAAGGCTTACAATATGGATTCAATTTTTAATTAATCCATTTTGTACTATATATTGCATGTCAGGTGAGTCAGCACTGTTTGTCAGGTGCTCTAATTTACTATTAACCTTCTATCTGTCATCAGCATTTGCCCAGTCTCTACTGGTCACCAGGAAAATCCTACAGAGGGCCAGCTCCCCTATTACTGGGAATATTATAAAATAGTACAAATGGCTCATGAACCAATGGTGTAACTACTCTCAGGTCAGGATAGACCCTTCTTGGAAGCCAATTTGATATTCCTCAGCATCAGGGTTTAAGTGACAGAAAAACAATTACTTTTAAAAGCTAGAGAATAGGACCTATGAGGAAAGCTAAAAGAAACAAATTACTTAACCTCAGAAAGATAAGGCAGAATCATGTTCTAATAAAGGTCTTCCTGTATATGTGAAAAGCAGAAAAGGTGGTTAGGGCAAGGAAGAAAGAACAAGAATAAAATAAGACCAATGTAGTGATACGAAGGATTCAACACTGTAACTAGGAGTTGAGAAAGGGTCCTTTCACCCATCCATCCATTCACCCATCCAGTAGAATACTCAGGCATGTACTCTCAGCAAGACGCTGCTGGGTGCTACCTTGGCAGAGGCCAGGTACCCACCTTCCTTTCATGATTTCTGTGAGGTCTTATATAAAGAAAAAGGGACAAATTGAGAGCCAGCTTACTGGAAATTCCCTTTCCGAGGGAAGCGAAGCAGGGTAGAGTACAACAGGAAAAGAGCAGTATTCAAATTTGCAGCAGTCATGGAGGAGGTTCTAAGGTAAAAGTGCCCATGAGTTATAGGTGTTAAGCCCCAGGACAGTCTACATGTAGGACTAGGAGGTGGAGGAAGACAAAAAAAAAAAAAAAATAACCATGAACTTATCTCTTTGGTCGCATTTGTCTAAACTGGTTCTAGTGATATCTTTAAATCACATACATATAAATGATGATTTTAAAAGCATATGTTGCCAGAGTACAGAAGTTTTTTTCAAATTTATAGTTCTGCATAGAATAAAGAAAAGAACACCTTTCCTTGGGTGGGGAGGACTAGGTGGTCTCACATGTAGGTAGAGCATCTGGCTGCGTTTGGAGTATGATTTTTTTCTACTTTATACAAAAACCATGTGCTCATTGTGTACAATTTGAAAAATACACTGCAAATATTATAGTGAGGTTTTTAAAGATATGATTTTATGGATATTGGGGTTTCTCCCTGTATACGCCATTCCCCAAGTCCCTTAGAATGAAATTCCTTTGTTAGACTCTTTCCTGGAGTTAGTGTATAAGTTCACAGTCAAAATCAAATACTGAAGCCGGGCATGGTGGCACATGCCTATAGTCCCAGCTACTTGGGAGGCTGAGGCTGGAGAATCATTTGAGCCCAGGAGCTCAAGTCCAGCCTGGGCAACATAATAAGACCTCATATCCTTAGAAAAAAAGAAAACCAAAGTCAAATACTGGCTTTGGGAGAAATAGCATTAAATTTTACCTTGTTATTAGCACCTTACCTTGAATTAATTCATTAATTTAAGCCTAAAGAACGTCCTCTAGGAACCTGAGGGGCCCCAGAAAGGCTCAGGCTGCTGAAGTATCTTTGGGATACTTTTTGGGAGGAGAACAAAGCTGAACCCCACCAGCTGCTATGGACTTAGCTACAGGCCTGGCCCTGGTGGGGACCTGGCAGCTTGAGGTAGTTCTTTTGGCAAATGTAGCTGTCTTTGACTGATACGGTACCCAAAACCTGGCAGCATCACGAATGGAAATGTGTGCGAACCCCAGGAGATAAAGCATTTTGCATAGGACCATTTGCTTATCATGACCCTTACGGGACCCAGCATGCTTCCAAAGCTATGTAACAGATGTTCTCACAGCATATGCTACATTAGGAAATGCTTGGAAGGTAGTTCAGAATTTCCATTTCCTTCTCTAGAGCTGATTTTGGATTTCTTTTCATAAGCATTTTAAAACATATTCCTCTCAAAACTGCCTCTGCCGTAGTACACATACACATACATGCTGAGAAAGTGTCGACCTCACGAGGGAGCGGTTCTGTAATACACCATCGACATCTTCAGTAAGGTCTACAGAGAGCAAATTCTTGAACTGTTTTTACAAAGACTGACCCTTCTATTCTGGAAGAGGTCTCATAGTCTTCATTTTACTATCAAAATGTACCAACAGAAGGACCTTGTAGGTTGTAATCCATCCTTTCTGAAGACAGCCCTTACCCTTCTTTTCATTTTCTTTTCTTTTTCTCCCCCATTCTCTCTCTGACCCACATTCTTTCTGCTTCTTTTACTCTGATGCATCTTTTATTTTCCATAATGGTATATTTTTCTTTCATACTCATGACCTAGGCCAGCACACACAACTTCAGTTTGGCCTCCTTAAGTGAGATTCAGGAAGTAAAATAAGAATCCCTACCTGGCGTTCTTCTAACTACACCTGATGAGATGCTCCACCCCAGCTAACCTTTTCACCTCTTCTTCAGACCCCTGAGATGAAGCCCACTACACCTGAGCACTTGCAGGTGGTGCCTGATCCAGACTTGGAGGGGAAAGGGGGAGGGCTGTGGAGAGAGTATAGAAAGGGGATATGCCTTTATTATAATAGTGATAGCTAACACTTATTAAGCACTTACTATGTTTCAAACACTGTTCTACATGCTTTACATTTATGTAGCTTTTAGTCTCATGCTTAAAAGCAGAGACTCCATGTCCAAACCCTTTTATTTATATGACCTGCACGAAATAATTTAGAGAAGACCCTCTTCTCAACCAAACATTTAAATGTTTCTATATTTATAAATAAACACACACACACATGCATGTCAAAAGAAAAAGGGCTAAAAGCAGAGAAAAAAATAATACCAAGAAAAATGTTCATAATACTCCGACTGAGGTTGTATTTCTTTACACCTATACCCTCCCCAAGGCCTTCCTTCCCTCTGTACTATAAAAAAAGGCCCTAAGGTAAAGCAAGAGATTTGTTAGGAGAAGGTAAAGAAAGAATAACAATTCAGCAACTAGCATTTTAAATTCAATTTACAGTTTATCCAGAACATTTACTGATTTTATCTTACTGGTCACCATGACAACCCTCACATGACAACAATCATTTGCTTTACCCCTATTTTATACATTAAGAAAACTGAGGACTGGAACAGTAACATCACTTGCCCAAGCCACAGACCAACTTTTTCAGTTATCTACTACTGTGTAACAAACCACTTTTAAAAGATCAATTTAATCATGATGCTGTGGGGTGGCTGGGTTAGCTGGGCAGTTCTTCTATGCCAGAGTGTCCAACTGGGAGTGTGCCTGAGCCTGGAACTATCAAGATGGCCTCGTTGTCATGTTTAGCTACTGGCTGGGGTACCTTGGTTGTCCTTCACATGTCCTCTTAGCCTCCAAGAGCTGTTTCTTCATGGTCTCTCCAGAAGGACAGCCATGACCTCTTTACATGACTGGGGTTTCCAAGAGGCCACAAATGGAAACTGCTAGGCCACTTAAGGCCTAGGCCTGGAAGTCACACAGCACTATTTCCACTGCCTTCTATTGGCCAAAGCAGGCCATGAGCCAACCAGATTCCAGGGGGAAGAAATAGATTCAATCTCTTGACAAGGAAGCCTCATGTATATATAAGAATTGGAAGAATTGTGCACAGCTATATGCTACGGTCTGAATGTTTGTGTACCCCTCAAAATTCATATGTTGAAACCTAATCATTAGGATGGCATTAGGAGGTGGGGCCTTTGGGAGGTGATTAGGTCATGATGGTGGAGCCCTCATGAATGGGATTAGTGCCCTTATAAAAAAGGCCCCAGAGAGCTTCCTTGCCTCTTCTACCATGTAAGCACACAGTGAAGGACAGCTAGTCACGTATGAACCAAGAAGCGGGCCCTTACCAGAGACTGAATGTCTGCACCTTGATCATGGGCTTCTCAGCCTCCAGAACTGTGAGAAAAACTTTGTTTTATATAAGCTACCAAGTTTATGGTATTTTGTTATAGCAGCCCAAATGGACTAAGAAACTATATTCACAGACAGTCTACCACACCAGGAGGGGCATAGTTGGAACTCAGAAATATCAGTGACAATACCACTATTCCACTAATTCTTTAATGTTTAAATCTAGGGTTATGGTTTCATTACAGACACATACGCAGGTGCAGGAAATTAGTACCCCATTTGGTCTCAGGTAATGCTGACATCACTGCAATTTTGCCTTTATGTGTCCTTTATTTGGAAGGAAATGATGAACCTAGACTTGTACACAATTATTGTTAATTTGACTTAATAATCTGCCTAATGTTAATGTTCTCAATAATGACTTTAAGAGGAGGAGATGAGGTGACAAAGTATATCCCAAGGGTTGCTGACACCCCAGCAATTGACTGAACAATGGGTACTTGCTGATGAGTATCAATGGCAAAGAGCCACTTCGTGGCAGAGATCATGCAAAGAAGAACATTTATGTGACTGACTCACAGCCTAATTGAATTTTCCAGCTTGAAGGCATGTTTAGTGGTCATCCAATTAAACCCTCTCCTTAGGCAGACACATTGTTTCATGGGAGAGTCTTTAGATATGAAATTCCTCCAGTGCTTAACTCATCTAACACATCTACCTGTCTGGGCCTCCAGCCTGCACACACACATACATGTATACACACACATACATGTATACTTACACATACAATCCCACCACTAAAAATGTTGCAGAACAGCTATTTTAAATAACTGAAAATCAAGTCCTGGACTTTGTTTTTTAGATTTTCACAAATCTCTTGAAGTAACCAGAGCCCTCATGGAGTCGCACAGCCTAAGCTGTCACCACTGGGCTTCACAGGCAGTCCCCAGGGCAGCAGTGGCTGCGATTCCTCTGCCTCCCTCAGCAAAGGCAGGCACCATGGTTCTCTTTCTGGTTTTGAACCATCATGAAAGGTATTTCACTCCTCTGTGAAGACAGGCCTGCTTTATAAGGGACTTTACAGCTGCCTTCCAGCTGTTTACATTTCTCCACAGTTAAACTGGATGGGATAACAAGAAGAAAGTCCCTGGAGTAAGGGGTCTGGGATGAGGTTCAGGGAGGGGACACTGGAAATCCCTTCTGGTGTTTAGTCTTCCAGGCTTAGTTTAGTTTGGTTGTTTAAAAAATTATTGATAATAACTTAACATCATTAAAGTTATAAATGCATATTAAAGAATATTTTTAAAAACCTAATATTATTCATATTCCTCCCTATTAAAAAGAAATTGCATTCTTTTTGTTTTTATATAATTTAGTAAATTTTGGAGCAGAATTAAAGGCCCAAGGCAGATGAGTGGTTTCCTTGATAAAGTTTCACTCTTCTAGTTAAATGTCAGTTATTATAAAACCTCAAGTAAAGCTAATTGGGCTAACAGTTTTAAATATTTTAACCATGTCAGCTGACTTCAAAGGAAGAATCAATAACAGAGTATAAGAACACATAAAGTCAAAAGCTGTTCCTATATCATCAGCATTAACTGAAAGTACTTAATATTTGCTCTATAAGAGAGACAGATTTAAGAATTCTATTACCTATAGAATTTATTAGTTGAAAAACCAGGTGTATATGGAAGAGGGAATCAATTAATATGTATTATAAATTTTGGGAGTTATTTAAATATTTTACTTATTCTGTTAAACAGAATATAGCACCAGAAAATATTTATCTGGGAGAGGAAATAATATGTACATGCACACATAGAGACATATATTGAATAATACTAAACAAACAGCAACTAACTGAAATAAATAATTATAGCTCAAGGATTCATGCACACTAAGAGATGTCACTTTCATCTTTGCTACCTGACTCTGGCCTCCAGGGTAAATCCAAGCTCTTTCCCCAGACACACCAAGCACTTCATGTTGCACTCCCTTCCCACCCATTTGCCTCATCCTCTTTCTTGCCATGGATCCTGTCCTGCATGACCTTGCAGTCTGCAAAGGCACTGACAGCTCACTTCCTTCTTGCTGATATCATCAACTTGACCCTTCTTCATGTCCATCACTTGGCTCAGCTGAAGCTCCATCCTGGCACACTCTAGGTCCCTTCCTGGCCAGCCAAGGCAAAGAAGCCATCTGCCTGGTAGTTCAGGTTTCCTCACCTGCACACCTCTCCCTCAGTAGACTAGGGCTCCTTGAGGACATAGGTGGCATCTTTTATCCTGCCCTCCCGCCACTATCACTACCACCACCACCCCACCCACACTTAGCACATGGTGGGAATTCAATAAATATTTATTCAATGAATAAGGTCATATCTCAGAGGTCTGTAACAACTGTCAGTTTATCTGATGGGCACTTGCAATAGATTGTCACATTGACTGCTCATAGCCCCCCTCTGAGGTGGGAAGTACAGGTCCAAAGGCCCTTTCTCACATCTCTTGAGGTTAGATATGCTTAGGATTTCAGAAATTTTTGTATGTTAGAAAGGCAATATGTTGGCTGGGCGTGGTAGCTCACACTTCCCAGCACTTTGGGAGGTCAAGGTGGAAGGATCAATTGAGGCCAGGACTTCAAGACCAGCCTGAGCAACATAGTGAGACCGCGTCTTAACAAAAAATTGTAAAAAAATTAGCCAGGTGTGGGGGCACATGCCTGTAGTCCTAACTACTCAGGAGGCTGAGGTGAAAGGATTGCCTGAGCTCAGGAGTTCGAGGTTGCAGTGAGCTATGACTACACCACTGTACTCCAGGCTGGGTGACAGAGTGAGACCCTGTTTCAAAAATAAACAAACAAATAAATAAAAGGAATAAATAAAGACCATAAACAGACACTGGTCAGTTCAGGTCAAGTTTGGTACCTACTGAGTTTATAGAAAACCATGAAAAAGCTGTCAGTTTTACTAATAGAGTTTCCTGTAGTTCAGAATTACAAATAAAGATACATGGACTTGCACAATTATCCCTATATATAGAAATGAAGGGATAGAGAAAGGTTAAATAACTTGACCGAGATCATGCACTTAATAAACTAGGATCTGATGCCTGATTCCAGAACTTAAAAAAAGGTTAAATTATATAATATTTGATACATACAAATATAGTAATTAAAATAATAAAATAAAAATGAACCTGCCACCTAGAGATATCAACCCCTGATCTTAACTCCCAGGCATATCACCTTAGGGCAGGCTAAGGCTGAGTTATTTATGGCTGTGTTACATAGGCTGAGTTTTAATGGCTTTGAAATGTCAGCTTCTTAGGTGGGACTCAGGAGATCACACAGCTAAGACACCAGTTCAGCGTCTAAAAGGGGAAATTAAGTCCTTTATACACGCTGAGTATCCCTTACCCAAAATGCATGGGACCAGAAGTGTTTCAGATTTTGGATATTTTCAGATTTTAGAATATTTGCATTATATGTACTGGTTGAGCATTCCAAATCTGAAAATCCAAAATCCTCCAATGAATCTTTCCTTTGAATGTCATGTTAGCATTCAAAAAGTTTCAGATTTTGGAGCATTTTGGATTTCAGATTTGAGATGCTCAACCTGTGTATCAAGGGACTTATGAAGGGGGTAGGGGAAAAATTCATATTGCTTGCAGTTTGAGGTATAAATGAATGAGGCTCTTTTAAAGGCACCATGGGTAAAAATGTAGTAGCATGTAAGACCCAAACAGACTGGTGTGTGCTGCCGGTACAGGCAAGCATAACAAGAGCGCCTGAGCTGCTGGGCCCAACAGGAGGAATTAGGAAGGAAGGTTTGAGGGGTTACACACAGAGAGAGTGCCCAAGGCCCTGATTAGCATGAGTATGGTGTGGTTACCTGTAGATAAGGACAAAATCCAAAGTGGCCTACCTTGTTTAATAAGATCTCACTTTCAGAGCCCTCCAACTGACCAGGGGAAACTTCAACTCACCTAGATCAAAGGTTCAGAAGATGAAAGGGTTTTTACCTCAGCAAAGTGGAACTGATATTCTGGGGGAGTTATTGATTAATGACTCTTATGCTGAGATCAAACATCCCCAACTTTCCCAGACGGCTTGCTCAGGGAGATACAGGCAAGCTGAGAGCTCCAGCCAATACTGGTGACAATTCCTTTCCTGTAAATACCTCGAACCTGGACCCTCTGAATATCTAATGTGAACAATGAGGTCTCTGGGGAGGAGTGATGTGGGGTGTGTGTGTGTGAGAATATCAATGAAGACTCTGGAAAAATATATCTTTTGAAAAAGTCAGAATTCCGCATTCACAGACTCTTGTTTGACCTATTGATATGAACACTGCAATTCTCTGGCTGTTGAGTGAGGAACAATCCTGATTTGAAGGACTTATTGGACTAGAAGTAGCCAGTAATCATGTGCTACCTCAGATACCTTGTGATGCTGCTGGCCCATTGTACCTTTAGCTACTCCAAGGTGATCACTGATTTAAAAGTCAAAGGGCAGACAAGCACTTCACGTGAAACTAGATGACTCAGACATCCATTCCAAAAATAATCCCACAATCCCTGTGGAAAACACCCCCTACACACACACATGTACATGTGTGTTTACCTTAGTTGTATTCTGTATAGTCTCCTTTCTTAAAGAAAGGAGGCCAGGTGCAGTGGCTCACACCTGTAATCCTAGCACTTTGGGAGGCCAAGGTGGGAGGATCACTTGAGGTCAGGAGTTTGAGGCCAGCCTGAGCAAGAGCGAGACCCCGTCTCTACAAAAAATAGAAAAATTAACTGGGTATGGTGGCACGTACTCCTAGCTACCCTGGAGGCTGAGGCAGGAGGATTGCTTGAGGAATTTGAGGTTGCAGTGAGCTATGATGATGGCACTACCCTCTAGCCTGGGTGACAGAGTACGATTTTGTCTCAAAAAAAAAAAAAAAAAAAGAAAAGAAAAGAAAGAAAGAAAGAAAGGAGAACTATACATCCTGGGGCAAGGAACTGAGCTGGAAACTTTTGCTTCGTCCACATGATACTCAGAGAAAGCTGAGAAAAAGGGAAAGTAAACTGAAGCAATATTGAGTAGGTAGTTTGCCTAAGAGAGTTCTTTGTGTGAAAACAGATGTTTATACCTAAACATATAAATGATGTTTATCTAAATCATAAAAAACGTTAAAGGAAAAAATCCAAAAACCTTCCAAGTGTTTGTAGCTGAAGTTATTTCCAGCTTTTCATTACTGTCATGGGTGGGTTTTGGGAATATCTCATATAAAGGGAATGTCTTTCCACTGGAAATCCTGATGATCTGTAGAAGCAGGAAAGAGAGTCATGCCTGGGGCATCTGACACATTCCCTGAGGCACCTTGTCAGTGCTGATCCCACCAAGGAGGAGGTACAGGAACTCTCTAATTGGGTCTGACCATTTGTTCTTTTATTCAGCTAATATTTGGATTAATATCTCTTTTCCTGTGAATTTTCTCAGCATTCGTTTTCTCAATAGCATTCCTTCTTTTCCTGTAAACACACACCACATGCATACTGGCGTCAGTAGCTCACCCCCAGCTGATCAGAGAACTAACTTCCAGCCATCACTTCTCCCCATTAAAAGCTGTGGGGAGACTGTGTGAGCCTGCAGATTGCTCAGGGCTCCCCTAACAGCCCCACATGGTACATTGTGTGCATTGTGCTCTCATAGCTGCAAAAGAGAGGATCATATAGATCATAGTTCTTATAAATGCAGCTTCTTGTCATGTCTGAGCAGAATTTCTGAGACAGCTATAGCTTGCTGCCTTATATTTGGCCGCTGCTAAAGTGTGGTGCATGGACCTGTGGCATCTCCAACATCTGAGAGCTTTTTGGGAAACCAGACTCTCAGCCCACAGCAGAACTGAAGAATCAGAATCTGCAATTTAACAATATCCCCAAATGATTGCTATGCACGTAAAAGTTTGAGAAGTACTGGTTCATCACATTTACTTTATTTAAGAAATACTTACTCTAACTACTATAAGCCAAGCACTCTTAAAAACATATTTTTCAAATAACTTATTTACTCTTCAAAACAGTCCCATGTATTTCATTCTATTTGTTTAGACACAGGGTGTTGGTCTGTCACCCAGTTTGGAATGCACTGGCACGATCACAGCTCACTGCAGCCTCAGGCTCTTGGACTCAAGCAATTCTTCAGCCTCAGCCTCCCAAGTAGCTGGAAATATAGGCATAGACCACCATGTCCAGCTAGTTTTTCTATTTTTTGTAGAGACAGGGTCTCACTACATTGCCCAGGCTGGTCTCGAACTCCGGGCCCCAAGTGATCTTCCCACCTTGGCCTTCGAAAGTGCTGGGATTACAGGCAATGATCCATTGCACCCAGCCAGAACAACCTTATTTATAATCTTATGGTCAATAGATACTATTAATACTTTGCCTCCATTTTATGGGTGAGGAATCCCAGGCATGAAGGTGTTAAGTACTTGCCTAAGGTCAAACAGCTGGTGTGAAATGGAGTGGAAAATTCATTCTATATGTCACAAATTCATGCCACCTGCCTCTTAGAGATATACAAGAAATAATTAAGTAGATTTTAAGGATGGATGCTTTGCACCAGAAAAAAACATCCACAGGTGTTTACAACAACAACTATTCTGAGAGATAAAGATGAGAGACAAGATCCTCTACTCCAAAAGGACTGTTCATTCAGGAAAGGATGCAAGGAGGGAAAGTTTTTCCCACCAGCTGATCAGGCATCCAATATAGGGGAATGATAGTTTCCTAAATAGAGGACACACTACTAAATAAACAAAAATTATTACCCTTTAGTGATATACTTGGAAATATTTTTAGGACATTCTGAAGTTCAGTCAATGGTGAAGTAGAAAGTTTTAACTTGTATGCCTGAGAACCATAGCCTGTTAATGCCCACACAATGCATTAGAAATGGGGGAAAAAAGTAAGATTTTTAAAAAATGGTTATTTTCTTGCTTTCCCTGTCAAAGTCAGTTGGAAATGCTTTAAAACTAGTTGCAGACCACCCACAGAGCTGGGCCTCTAGCCTTCTGGAACTGTCCATGTAGTGATGTAGCTTTGGCTGACCTAGACATTCACCACTTTCAACTTTTGTTTCTGAGCCTTGCTTCCTTTTAAAACACCTCACACACAGCTCTGACCTCCAGTTTTCCCACAGACTTGGATTTTCTGGTCTGCCTGTTTCACAGTCCCCAGGGCAGTGCTCAACAGAAGCACTGGGAAATAGCACCTCAGGCTGCAATATTTTCCTGAAGCCTCCAGAATGTGGATGTCCTTCCAGTCCAAACAACCCCTTTAACACGTTGGAAATGTCATTACCAGTACTGTATAGCCTAGAATCTGTGCATTTACTCAATCTTGAGTCCGAGTGGCATGCATAAAGGAGAGAGGGCAGTTATATTAAATCTCCACAAAGTAAGAAAAGCCCCGACAGCAATTTCTGCTCTAGTAACTCTAGAAAAACCCAGAAACCTCTCAAAAGGGGTACTCTTCATGTCTCTAAAAATAAATGGCTTATGCAAATAAAAAGGAATTTACTACTATGGCAATTATGAAAAAGTGCAACTTTTTGGTTTTGAAGCAAAAAGATTTTTTCCAAAAATATTTATTGAGCTCTTACAATGTGCCAGGTTACTGTGCTAGGCCTGAGGATTCAATAGTGAACAAAAGGGCACGTAGCCTCTGTTCTCATGGAGCTCACGGTTGCGTGAGAAAGGTTGTCTTTCTGGTTGGGCCAGAAAGAAATTAATCAAAAATTCCCATAAATAAGCATATTATTACAAATGGAGATAAGCGCTCTGAAGGCAAGGAAGATGGGAGGGGCAGAGAAGGCTGAAAAAGTGAGCTGAGTTCAGCAGTTTGAGAATAGCTGGATATAACCAGTGCATAGGAGCTAGATGGGGACTGAAGGCAGAACACACAGAAGAAACTGAAATTTACAGAAGACAAGAGTGATTTGGTATACAGGCAGCCTGGAGGAGAGACAGCAAATGAGGCAGGGAGGAAACGGCTTAGAACCATGCAGGGCCTTCGTTGGCCAAGTTATGGATTTTGACTTACATGAGGGGTTTAAGCAGGGGTGAGGTGAGCAGGCTGGCATTTCAAAATGCTCTCTCTGGCTACAGTGTGGAGGATCAGGCTGGAGGGGGCCAAAGGAGATACAGGAAGGCCAGTTAGGAGTATTGTAGTACTGCCAAGTGAGAGAATCAGGGTGGGAGTAACGGAGATGGAGAAAAGTAGACAGATTTGAGAGAGATTTAAAAGGTAAAATAATAGGATTTGGTGATGAAATCAATATGGGAGTTGCTGGAAAAGGGGGTGTCAATGGTGATGCCAAGACTTGTCCTGGCTTACGTAATGGGTGTAGAGTGGTTGCATTCACTGAGATAGCAAGACTGGAAGATTAGATTTTTGTGGGGAGAGATTGTGAATCCAGTATTGTATGTGTGCAGTTCAAGATGCTATAGAAATACCTGGTGAAAGATGATTTACAGGCAATTGAGTCAATTATGTTATGCAGGTCTGACACACAGAAAAGAGGTCTGAGATAGATATTTGGTATGGGAGTCATTGGCACACCCAAAGATAATTGAAGCTGAAACATACATGAGAGAGACAAAATGTAAATGCCTAGAGAGAACCATACCTGGGCAAAAGTTAATGCCTTGAGAAATTTTAACACTCAACAGCTAGGTAGAAGAGGACAAGCCTGCAAATGAGATAGAAAAGAATGCGCCACAGAGGTGGGAGGACAGTAAGAAGACTGTGGGGTCAAGGGAGCCAGGAAAAGAGGGTGCTTCAAGAGGCAGGCAATGGGCAACACAATTGATGGCTGAAAGCTAATACAGGCAAGGGCTGAAAATACCCATTTTATTTGCTGATTAGCTCACTAGTGACCTGAGCATAGATTCAATGGAGTGATCATAGGGAATGATGACAGTGACAGATGCCAGAATTGAGTGAGTTGAGGAGTTTATGAGAAGAAAACAGAGAGAGTAAGTATAGAAAAATCCAACAGGATTAAGTAGAAAACTCTCTCAGATTAAAAGCCAAAGTCTTTACAATAATCCACAAGGCTGTACACTCTGCCTCCCTTCCTACTTCATCTTTTACTACTCTTCCCTTCCTAGCTCCAGCCGTACTGGCCTCCTTATTCTTTGAATGCACCAGCGTCCACCTGATGGCTTTTGCCTTTGCTGTTCCTTTAGGAACTTTCTTCCTCCACAGTAAATAAATGGCTGTTTCCTAACCCTTCAGGTCTCTGCTCAAAAATTGTTTTCTCAATAAGGTTTTCCCTAACTACTTCATTGAATATTAAAATTAATCTCTCATTCCTTTCCCTGCTTTATTTTGTACTTCTTACCATCAGACAGATCATGTTTTGCTTTTGTGTTTGTTATTTATCTCATCCCCGACCCCCACAAGAATGTAAGTTTCTTGAGGGAAAAAATTTTGCCTGTTTTGTTCACTGCTATATTCTCAGTGCTTAACAGAGTGTCTAGTACATAGTAAGCACACAATAAATACATGTTGAATAAATAAAATATTTGAACAAATAAATAACTTTAATGTATACTATCAATTAGCAACAAGAGAAAAAAAAGCTTGAAAAACCTCCATTCATGATAACAACAAAATTTGGGGGAAAAGATAGAGAAACAAAACAAAACAAAAAATAAAGCATAAATGCACTATATGAGGAAGACCATTGAGTGACTAACAAAGACTTGAGTAAGTGTGTAGATATATAATCCCTCTCAGGAAAAAAAGTGGCTTGTAGAGATAGCAATTCTTTCCAAATTAATTTAGAATATATCTCAATTCCAATTAAATTCAATGGAATTTCTGAAGTTCTTTTGGGAGGAAAAATATGCCTGAAAATAGCCAAGATAGGGTTTTTGGGGGTGGGGGTGGGGAGAGGGAGACAATGAAGAAGGCAGTCCATATGCAATAGTAAGATACGTTATAAAGCAATAGTATTAAGACTAGATAGATCAATAAAAGGAAAAGGTAGGATCCGTAATCAGATGCAAATATATGTTATATATATTTATATATATAGTTAAAGTTAGTACACTTACTAATGTATTTTCAAATCTGTAGGGATTCATCAAATGGAATTAGGATAATTGGTTACATTTGGGGGAAAAATTATGTTTTCTATCATGTGCTAAAAATGAATATGCACATAAATTTCTGAGGTATTAGATATTTAATTACACAATTAATCCATAAGATAGCTGTAAGTAAACAATTTCAATGTTTATCTACTGAGGTTGGCAAATACAGCCTTAACACGTCTAAAAGTAAAAAGAAGACAGTGAAGAAAAAGACTGATAGTAACAGATTTGGCAACATAATAATGTAAAGCTTATATTTTGCAAAAGATCACAAATTTTAAAAGAAGACAAATATTTTAGGGAAATATTTGTAAGCCAACATAAGACTAATGTCCCTAATATATAAAGACCTCTTACAAATCAAAAAGAAAAATACAAATTATTTAATACCTAATAGAAAAACTGAGCAAAGAGAAAATGCATGAATTAGAAATACAAATGGTCAGTAAATAAATGAAAAAGATGTCCAAACTCACTAGAGTTCAAAGAATCATAAAATTAAATTATGTGATACCATATTCACATGTTAGATTGATGAAAGTTTAAAAAGGTTATAATACTTAATGTTATTGAGTACATGAGGAAATGGGCACTCTGGCAGACTTCTGATGGCAAAGTAAATTTTGGAAGGCAATTAGTAATATATTAACCCAGATGTTACTAGAAGCAGGCATTAGTTTGCTAAGGCTGCCATAACAAAGTACCACTGACTGGGTGGCTTAAACAACATAAATTTATCTTCTCTCGCTTCTGGAGGCTAGAAGTCCAAAATCAAAGTATTGGCAGGGTTGGTTTCATTCTGAGGCCTCTCTCTCCATAGCTGGTAGATGAATATCTTCTCTGTCTCTACATGGCCTCCCTCTGTGTGTATCTGTGTCCTAATCTGCACTTTTGGTCTTTGGAAAGGAGCAACAGCAGGGAGAAGTGTGAGCCATCACTAGAGCCAGTTTGGCTGGAAGCAAAGAAAAGGCCACAGTCTAGAAGGGCAGGTGATGCTGAGTGGCTATTCTGAACCAGGTACATATTTCTTGCAACATACGTAGAACTGATTAGAATAATATCCACCAGTCAGGCCCAGCTGATTGTTTATTCTCCTTCCCTTGAATCTCCCTAAGCACTTTGCATTTTTCCTTGTTTATGCTTGTGTGTACTTATTACATAAGACCAAACATTCCTTAAGGACAGAAGTTATGATATACTCATCTTTGTATTCCTCTGTGTATACAGTTTGCATTTAATGAATGTCTAACTACAAAAATTAATATTCTTAAATTTGTTCTGGTGTGATAGTCATTGGATGCTATGAATACTGAAGATTTAGGAGAAAATCTATAAAGTGGCAAATGACTGTGAATAGCAAATTATTCCTTTAAGGCAACCTATAATTTATATCAGCAAAATAAAGGGATTTACAAACGAATTTACAAGATCAAAAGGCAATATTCTTTGCAATTTCCTCATTCCATGTTGTTTCACAGATGGTAATTCTTGAAGCGTGTAAGTATACAGTTGGAGTCAGGTTAACATGGTACAGGAGTTTTTCTCTATTTTAGGAAGGAGAAAAATCAAAATACTATCTTGGGAGTGTGGAAGCAGTACTATATTTTGTCTTAAGGTAGTGTGACTCCATCAGTTCGTTCATTCAATGTTGAGTTTCATCTATGCACAAGGGATGGTGTCAGGAGGTGTGAGAGATACAAAGACACTCGTGGCACATTCGTGAAACTTATACTCTACCCCTAGGTGAAAGAAGCTGAATAAAAATTATTATAATACAAGTTATTATTATATGTTCCTTTTTATTGTTATTACTTTTAAGTAATAGTTTACTGTGAATACCTCTATAATTATATAGAGCCTATGAAAAGTGGACTATAAAATATTAATTTCAGAATCTTCTCTTTCTAAACTTCTACATAACTTGAAGTAGTCAAGATAGAACTGTGCAAGCAACTATCCAATACCTTTTCAATAACAACTAGAACACAAACTTAAAAGTGGTTTTTAAGTTCACTCCATCTCATAACCTTTACTTAGGAATTGACAAAAAATCTTAACTAACAATTTGATGCTTTTGAAATTACTATTACTGGATGGAATTGAAGGCTATTAGATAATAACAACTACTAATAAAGAGAAACTATGGATTCATCAAGGTTAGTTCACAAACACCAGAACAGTTGCATATAGAGACTACTTTAAATAGTATGCCTTTCCATAAGCATACGCTACCACTAAAATCCTGGGCTGGTACCTACAAACCATAAAATTAAAGTTATTTCAGTCCTGAAAGAACTGATAGGAAAAGCCCTAGAAGGAGAAGACACTGATTAGAAAGTTTTGTGTGACTTGTCTAAAGTCACATGACTAGTTACTAGCAGGGGCCCTGAATTCCTGTCACACTGGTATTTTAGATAAGGTAAAATGCACAATATGCATTTTCAAATATAAATCCCTCAGCTGCTTCTAAATTGCACAAAAACCCCAAGTTTTTTTCTAAAAATTCTCAAGCATTTGAAACGTTCCTATGAAGTGTTGGGCACTGAAGTTACAAAGACAAAAGACAAGGAAGCATAGTCTCTGCCTTGAACATGGGAAAAAGGAAATGAAAATGATGAGAACATCAAATGCGAGCAGAGCCGGTGCAGGAGCGTGTGCAAGGTGCTGGAGCATTAGGAAAGTGTCCAGACAGCGAGAGCTGCAATGGAAACTGAGTCTAGGGAAAATGAGAAGGTGCTCAGCAGGTAGACAAGGGGGAGAGGGGCTGCATGTGCAGAGCACAGATGCTTGGAGCAGCGGGGAGAGTGTAGCAAGAGATAATATGGGAGAGCCCTGTAGTCGCTGTGCCGGATGGCAGGGCCTTAAATGAAAGGGCTCCAGAAGAAGTCTGAACTTACCTATAAGGGACAGGCAACTGTTGAAGGATTTTAGGAAGACCTGCCTACTTCATTTTGTGTTATAGAAAAATGACTTTGGTGTCAGAGCACCCTGGGGGTGAGGGGCAGCAGGGTGGTGGGGGAACCCTGCAGCTTAGAATACTAGGACAATAATTTTGGTTAGAGATGAAGTAGCTTAGGAAACCACGAAGGAAGAGGATGAGCAGCACCGATTTCCTATAATAAATATATAATAAATTTCAAACTGCCAACACATTTTTTTAGAAGAGTAAGTACTTCCCCAACAATATTCTCACAGTGATTTTCATCCTTTTCTTATTGTGAAATAAACTCGGGTTAAGATTCTACAGTACATAAGTTTGTAAAAATAAAACTCTTACTGAAAAGCATTAACCTCTAACGTAGAATATTCTGTTAAGCTTGTCATTTCTCAGAAAGAAGTTCTGAATTTTTGTAAATAAATGCAAAATTCTGACATGTAAAGGAAATGCAGCCACATTTCCTTTACAAAAATGCTTCCCTTCACTCTATTTTCTCACTTCCTTCATCTGCACTACAAATTTGGGCATGGTCACCTTTTAAACAATAGGCAGTTGGTGTCCTAACCAATTCACTTGCCATAATGTTGAATAGATGCCCAATTAACACCAACATCAAGTCCAAAATGCTTTTTCAAGTATCTTCTACATTGTTGATGTGAATGTTTTAAATAATTAAACACAAAGCTCATCTATCTAGAATCTTCCAAGCAACAGTTTCACAACTGAATATTCAACTGAAAGCTACATTTAAACTCAAATAACAACTGTCACATCACACAGACACATTTCATGCTTATTGGTCAATCTAGAAATTTGTTCCATTTATTTTTTTCACTTTGTTAGGTGAAAGGTTTCCAAACATTTGAGAAACAAATAGGTCCAGAGAGTCCTTCTACCTACCCATCTTGTTTTCTTCCATCAGTTAGAGTTATCGATACTCAATGGCATGAATTTAGTAATGACTCATTTACATATTTAAACTGACATTTTTGAAATGACAATGAGCAGCTGACAATTAACTGTTCTCTAAGGAAATGCCCTTTCTCTCCATATGGCTTCCACTCTGAGGCTAAGACTCAAAGAGATTTTCAATTTATGGAACAACAGAGTCTCTCCCGCTGAGACTCCCATGTAACTTCATTTAGAATGCAAATGCCTGCACCAAGATTTAAAATGCCATTCCTACCGATGCCAAGAAGCCAGTGATAAAAATGAAAAGTCATCCCCTCCACAGAGCTTTGGTAATTTTTTTATTTGTGTGAATTTATGGTGTATAAATACAAAATTGTTATATGCATAGATTGCATGAGTTTTATTAAATTTAAAAAAAAAAGACCTGTAAGCCTTTAAGGGAAAATAAGTTTCCTTGTGTTAGCTGGGTAGCATGTACAGTGGAAAAGAAGCTATGTTATCTTGGCTCCTCACCTTAAAATAGAGTTATTAGTGCCTGTTGCAAGGATGACATGAAATAACATATGGACTGACTGTAAACTATAAGGGTTTCTATAAACACATGCCATTATTACTTTAGACATTCAATAATATGTTGACTGAAAATCAAAACTCTGTAAAATAAAGTTGTGGGCCAGAGAAAAAAACCAAAAATACCCAGAAAAACATAGTTACTAAAAAAGCAATGTCAACAAATTAATATACAGATTCAACACAATCCCTAAAAAAACTCTTGCAACCATGGGACCTGCCCAAACTGCGCCTATTCTGTGAACAACAAAATGTCAAGTTCTCTTGTAGGTATAACAGAGCCAAAACCACAAGCCATGTGGCCTAGGTATGGGCAATAGAGAAAGCTTTGACCTCTAACAACATCTGGAACCAACAAATCCTCCCTTTGGAATCAAGAAGACCATGGAACATGACCAGAACCTGAATACCGGAACTCTTTCAGAAGCAAGGGGTCCATTGGCCCAGAAGATCTGACGCTAAAATTTACCCTTCTGCAAATGGAAATTTAAAGCCTTCTAATCAGACCCTACCAAACCAACATTCTTAAATCCTTTTCCTTGACCTCTGAGCCCATAAATTTGCCCCAAACTGGGGAGACAGATTGCGTTTGCTCCTGTCTCCTTGCTGACTAGTTTTGTAATAAAGCTTTTCTTTTCTCAAAACCTGGTGCCACATAGTATTGGCTTCTGTGTGCGTCAGGCAGTGAGTCCATTTGCTCGATAACACTCTCAGCTATCTTTTTGGAAGAGACTGACAAGCTAATCCTCAAATTTATATGGATACTCAAGGGACAGAAAATAGCCTAACAATCTTGAAAAAGAAGAACAGAGTTAAACAATTCATACTTCCCAATTTCAAAACTTACAACACAAAAACAATAATGAAGAGAGTGTGGTACTATAAGGATAGGCATATAGATCAATGGAAAAGAATTGAAAGTCCAGAAATAAACACTTACATTTACAGTTCATTGATTATTGACAAGGGTGTCCAGAAAATGGGAAAAGAATAGTCTTTTCCACAAATGGCTGTTGACAACTGGGATATTCACATTCATAAGAATGAAGTTGGAGCCTTTCTTTACACCATATACAAAAATTAGTTCAAGATGGAATATAGACTTAAATATAAGAGCTAAAACTATAAAACTTTTAGAAGAAAACATGTGAGTAACCTTTGGTTAGAAAAAGCCTTCTTGGAGACAATACCAAAACAAAAGCAACAAAAGGCCACATAATGTATGATTTCATTTATATGAAATGTTCATAGTAGGCAAATATACAAAGGCAGTAAATTAGTGGTTGTTTAGGGCTGGGGAGGCTGGGGGAAAATGGGGAATGACTGCTAAAGGGTACGGGGTTTCTTTCTGGAGATACTGAAACTATTCTCCAATTGGCTTCAATAATTGTTGCACAACTCTGTGAATGTACTAAAGACCATTGGTTTTAAATGGGTTAATTGTACAGAATGCAAATTATATCTCAGTAAGGCTATTTAAAAATAACTTAAAGAAATATATGTGAACAGCAGCATCAAGTAGTGGTCAGGACCCTCATCTGAGAACGAGACATGTGTTTAAGTTCAGGTCTTACTAATTGTGCAATCTTGAGAAAATAACTAATAATAATTCTGACCCTGTTTTTCTCATCTTTAAATTGTGTATAATAATAATTCCTTTCTCAAGGCAGCCATCCTGAGTAGTAAATGAGATCATGCATATAAAGTGCTTAACACTGAGCCCAGCATACAGTACACACCCAATAATATTAGTTATTAAAAGAAAAGATATGTGGGCCTAGACCATAAGTAGTAGGTAAAAAACAGTAAGTTGATTGAGGAATTGCTGTAAATGTTACTTAAAAATTATACAAAAACTTAGCAAACAGGGTGCTTCTGAATAGGCAGGCTCACTTGGGAACACTCAGTGAAGAGAATACAGGACTCCACAATAGGTCATAGAATCACAGAGGCTAGATTTACCCTCCTACCTAAAACAACTAGAAAACCAAACAAAATACATCAAACAATGATTTTCAAACATTACATAACAGACAGCACAAGACTATGATCCATGACTAAAGGGAAACTAGCAAGGCGAGCCCACAATTATAGCAACTTAATTCCTGTAGGTTGCTTATAGGCTGCAGAACAGAAGAGGGAATCCAAACTGCACCCATTGGTCTCAGTGAGTTGAGGAGAAAGAGAACAAAGTCCAAGGAAGCCAAGGCAGATATAATTTATGGTGCAGAAGGAAGAAGAAGGAATGCCTTAGAGAAAGAGAGCTCCAGAGATCTGCAGAGGCTAAATTAGCCCTAGTCTAAAGGTTTCTGTGATCCCGCTAAACAAAGATTAAACGTAAGCTTTCAAAGGATCCAAACTCAACTGCATGCCAGAACAAAGTATACGAATACAACACAAAAACCAGCACCCAATAAGTTAAAGTGTCTGCTACCTAATAAAAAATTGCCAGGTATGCAAAGAAGCATGTCTCATAATCAGGCATGTCCCATAACCAGGAGGAAAATCAATCAATAGAAATGACAGAAATGATGGAATTAGCAGACAAGGATTTTGAAAATCCTTCTAAGTTCCAGCCTGAGCAAGAGCGAGACCCTGTCTCTACTAAAAATAGAAGAAAAAAAAAATTAGCTGGGTGTGGTAGTTTGCACCTGTAATCTCAGCTACTCGGGAGGCTGAGGCAAGAGGATAGTTTGAGCCTAGGAGTTGGAGGTTGCTGTGAGCTAGGCTGACACCACGGCACTTTAGCCTAGGCAACACAGCGAGACCCTGTCTCAAAAAAAAGAAAGAAAGAAAATCCTGCTAAGTTATTATAAATATGCTCCATACGTTCAAATGGAACTTCTAGAGGTAAAAAATACAATATGAAAAATACAATTATCATACCACTTTTTGATGAAGAAACTAAGACATAGGGAGGGTCTGGTACCAAGTCACATAGTTAATTAGTGGTAGAGCCTAGGGTGAATCCAACTTTCCTGACTCTGATCCAGTGCTCCTTCCACTATGCTGCAGGGGAATAACACAAACTGATAGACACTCCAGTAGGTTGGTTACCTGGCTGCTGTATGCATAGGACTGAGTGTGTGGAATGTAGAGGGAGCAAGGGTAGGAGTAGGAGCCTATTATAATAATCTTAGTGAGAGATGAATGATGGTTTGGACTTCAGTGGTAGAAGGGAAGAGAAACGGTTGGATATTAGCTATATTTTAATGAGTTGGCAGGATTGCTGATGGATTGGATGTAGTGGTTTTGTTTTGTTTTGTTTTGAGATAGGGTCTTGCTCTGTTGCCCAGGCTAGAGTTCAGTAGCATCATTATAGCTCACTGTACCCTCAAATTCCTGGGCTCAAGTGATCCTTTTGCCTCAGCCTCCCAAGTAGTTGGGACTACAGGTGCACACCACCATTTCTTGCTATTTTTTTCCTATTCTTAGGAGAGACAGGGGTCTTGCTCTTGCTCAGGTTGGTCTCCAACTCCTGACCTCAAGCAATCCTCCCACCTGCGCCTCCCAGAGTGCTAGGATTACAGGGGTGAGCCACTGCACCTGGCCAGGATGTAGTGTTTGAAAAGAGAAGAATACAGGATGACTTCATGGTTTTGACTTGAGCCTCTAGCAAGGGAGTAGCCATTTACTGTAGTGGGGAAACCTGAGAGAGGAGCAGCTTGGGGAGAGGAGTTGGGAATTTGGTTCTGGACATGGTGACTGTGCGAAGCCATCGGACAGGCAAGGGAAGCCTGCAATTACTGCATATAGCTGTCTTAAAGTCCAGGGAGAGATTGGGGTCAGAGATACGGAAGAATCATAAAGATGGTAGAAAAATGACTGAAGTTTGCGGGCTTTAAGGGTCTTTAGATAAGAAGAATTTGTGATCTAATAATGTGGTGTCATATTCCTCAGGCTGAGCTGTCTCTTACTAGCCTCAGAGAGGGTCCTCCCTAGCATTATGCTTTCTCTCACACTGTTTGCTTCACCAGGATTATCCACTTTCGTTCCCTTTGCTTCTGCAGTATCTATCTTGCATGGCTACTGTGAGCATTAATTATATAAGCTACACAAATACCTGGTGAGCCTTCCATAAATGTTAGCTCTATCTTATCTTAAATAGAGAATCTTGTTTCTCAAAAGTAATGTGGTTTCATTTATAGATGAATGTTCATAGTGCCTTCATTCATAGTAGCCTCAAGCTGGATAGAACCCAAGTGTCCATCAATAAATGGATAGATAAACAAATTGTGGTATATTCACACAATGGAATGTTAGTAATAAAAAGAAAAGAACTACTGATATATGTAACAGTTTGCATGAATTTCATAAGCAGGATGCTGCTTGAAAAAAGTCAGACTCAAAATAACACAAGCTGTATAATTCCATGTCTATGAAATACTAAAAGGCAAATCTAAACCATAGTGACAGAAAGCAGATCAGGGCTTGCTGGGGGACTGGATCGAGATAGAGATTGACCAGGAAGGGACACAGGAAACTTTTTTGGGTTATGTAACTCAATCTTAATTGTGGTGGTCATTATGGGGGTATACAAATTTGTCAAAACTCATTGAAATATACACTTAAAATGGGTTCGTTTTATTGCATGACAGTAATTGGGAAATACCGCATATCAGAGTTAGCTCTTTTGGGTGATTTGGTGCCAGATTTGTCCTCTTCAAAATTCTCTCTTCCAGGTTACTTTACAACCCTAAGTAGAGCTCTACTTTTTATCCTGAGCTACCTCAAGGGGAGCTCTGTAGGATTTTTCTAAATCCAATTTAAAAATTAAATAGGATCATATTTTCCTATGACTTATTTTGGCAGGCTGATTGTCTTGTGGCTGGTCTTCTTAGGATTTTAATGGTTTTTCTTTTTTCTCCTGCTTAGGTTCAGATACTTTTCTGAGTGACATTATGGTTTGATTTAGCTCTGGGCTCTCAGTACTAATCACTTTCTTTGAAGTCTGACTGGTTATGCTGCTTTTTGAATTTCACCAAATGTTCTCTTTTAAAAATTGTGTTCCAGAGTTATTGCTTCCAAGAATAAATACATGCAGATTTTATCCTTATATCATGGGAATCAATTTTGCCACGAGACAAGGAATCTAGAGGTCATAGTCTTTCTGTTCCAGCTGCCTTCTGTTCAAGGGGCTCCTTCACCCCTTTAAAAGCCAGATGACTTTTCTCTCTTGCCTCCCCAAGTTCGATTTCTGCTAACACTTAATAGGGGAGAATATAGAGTATGTTTAATACATAAATCTGTAGTTCTTTAGTTAAACACGCTACCATATTCCCCATTAAACCTGAAAACCTTTTGTTGTTGTAGTTGTTGCTGTTGTCTAAAGAAGACTGAGCAGTGTTTGGAAGCAATTTTAGTTCATAAATTTCACTGATAATTTTAGTTTTGACTAATTCTTTTTTTTTTTTTTTTTTTTGAGACAGAGTCTCACTCTGTTGCCCGGGCTAGAGTGAGTGCCGTGGCGTCAGCTTAGCTCACAGCAACCTCAAACTCCTGGGCTCAAGCAATCCTTCTGCCTCAGCCTCCCAAGTAGC
>CAUYRT010093721.1:0-28714 GCA_963574885.1 Lepilemur ruficaudatus
TTCTTCTATCTGAAGATGAATTATTAATAAAATATAAAGAATAAAGCTGCATAAAACTGTGCTATTTTCAACAGATTCAGGATATCTTTACATAGCCATGGCTTTTAAATGGTCAAAAAAGTTTCCCATTTTAGGAAAGTACACATTATCTGTGCTATAATTTGCTTAATGCCAGGTATGAGTCCTCTGGCCTATTAGAGAATAGTCAGCTGTATTATTTCAACAAAACTTGTAAATGTACCAACCTGTCCAGGAAAATTTTAAGCAATAAAAGACTAACATGAAAAGGCTGAAATACCAATGTTCTTACCATGTGACTGAACTGGTCTGTGAGGAAAGGGATCCAGCTGTTTTCTAAAAACTTCTGAAGTCAAAAGGAGAACTCGATTCATGAGCTCGTTAACCTAAACATGCACATAACACACATGCACATTTAAGTAAATTTTATATTTGAACAAACTTCCTTTGGCTAAATTCTGTAACTGTTTTCTCTAAGCCTCTTAAAAACCCGGCTCTGAAATACATATGGATGCCCATTTTGCTTGATTGAATCCTGACTGCTTTAACAAAGAGTAAAGGCATAGCTAAACAGCAATCATTAAATTCAATAGTGTCTGCCTACCTAGCATTAATTTTATCTGCCCCTGTTTCTGCATTTGGCAGCTTCTGCAAGTCTGGTCTTCATACCTTGCCTGAACCATTGCTATAGTTTCTTATCTCCCCCTGTGGCTCTTTCTCAAGCCATCCTCCACACCAGCTGTCAACTGGATCATGGCATTTCCTTACTCAAACAAACACTTCGGTCTTCTTGGTGAGGCATGATTTAGTTCCTCACTATCCTTTTAATTAGTTTTCCTTATGAACTCTCAACTTCACCAGCCATTCCACCCTTGCACCAACTCCAATAAGTTCCCCCCAAATGGAATGCCCTCCCCTCTTTACCCAACCTTTGTGACTTTTAAAGAATTTATTCATCTTTCGTGACTCAGTTAACAGGCTCTGTCATCTGGGACGCTTTCTTGGACGTTAGGTTTCTCTTTTGTTTCATTCTAACAACCTCTACATTTTTTCAACACATTTTTCCCCTCCACTAGACTGTATGCCCTTTGATTGAAGGTCCATTTTTTTTTATTGCCTTTTGTTTGCCTGAGGCTTACTATGGTACCTCTAATATAGTAGGCACTAAATAGACATCTAAACATGAATGAATTAAAAAAAGGTTATACCTTCAGCTAACTACAGGTCAACGTGCACATGCAATAACAACGCAATACTAAAAAACCCATACCTGATTAGATAAATAATCCAAGGAAGCCTGTTGTTCATCCATCATATTTCTTAGTAGTTTTTTGGTACTTCGTGTGTAGGAAACAATAGAATTTTGCAAATTTCCTTAACCATAATAAAAAGTGGCTGCTAAATATTATATTGTTATAAAAAAACAATTACAGTGAAAAATAATCAATGTTACATGATTTTGGATAAACATATAAACAATAATATCTCAGTTTAACTTAATACTCAGAATTATATATTTTAGATAGTATATATTTTAACTCAGGATTAACTAAGAAACAATTGTTTCAATACTTTTTAATGAAAGTATGCTTCTTAATAATATAGATTACCCAAAATCATCTGTTATAATTAAAAGACAATATTCTGAGTGTAAACTCTCACTTTAAAAGATGAAAAGTATAGACACAAGAGGTATAGGATACATCAATTCTTACTATATAATAAGGTACTATATAAAAAAATTCTTACTATATAATAAGGTACTATATAAAAAGGTAACAATTTCATACCAGGTAAGTTAATTTTAAAAATAAATCTTTGTTTTAATCCTTTCTATTAACTATACATTTTTATACAATTAAATTACTAACACATACATACACATAATAAATCTTAGTCAAAGGTTTTGGTTAGTTGGTTTCTGACTGAACTTTTACTATATATTTTCCCTCATAAAAATGTTTTTATTTTAATATAATATTTCTTATGGAAAATTTGTAAGAACAGTACAAAGAACTTTTTTCCTGAGGCATTTGAGACCATGTTTCCATAATGTCCCATCGTCCCTATTTCAGTGTGTATTTCTTACACCAAAGACATTCTCAACAACACAATCACCAAAACCAGGAAATACACATTGGCTACCTGTATTCTCAGACCCTATACAAGTTTTACCCATGATATCTATGATGTCCCCTACAACAAAAGGACCCACATATTATTGCATATGTTATTCTTTAAAAATTTATTTTATTTCTAAGTTTCTCTCCCCCAGAAGTAGAACCACATTAATAATTCTTGATATGTTTAATTCTACTTCACCCAGCTTCATCTCTCCTTTTTACTTTCAGTCTCTCACTTTCTATTTGCTGTTTCCTGGATTAAGACATCTGTCGTAATGGGCCTAAAGCTGCACTACATTGGTTTGAGAAGCCCAAGACACTTGTGTTCCACATACAGTTAATTACATTAAAGTGAGCTTTTTATACTTGCTGACCCAGGAGTTACAGTCCTGTAAGACCTGAAACAGATCATGAACTCCACACTTTCTGATCCAACTTCTTCACCCATTCCCCACATACATATATTAGACAATGAAAATCACTGCAGTTACTAGTTTTTTTTAAATTGAGCTTAAACCTTTTTATGTATTATGCTTAGCTGTATCAATTGGCTCTGAATTCGTTTTATACCTATTGTATTAGTTATTCTAGTATTCAATACTAACATATTAGATTTAGAATCCCCTCTACCCCCAGCCCCACCAAAAAAAAAAAAACCAAGGTGAAATTTCCTAGTGGTCAAATGAAAGTAAGAAAATAGCCCTAGCTGAATTGATACGATACTACTATCAGTGTCCTCTGGTTTGCCCCTTCCTTCTGTGGTCAGTTGATGCCGCAGGGCTGTACGGAAGAAGGACACATTCATTTATCAAATATTTACTAAATATCCATTATATGCCGAACACATAAAGCCTCTGACCTAGGATGACCAGGATGTATATAAAACAACCCAAACAAAAGCTGAGGTATATTTCTTCCATATCTACCCTAGAAATAATAAATCATACACCTTTATAATTAGGGTTATTTTTAATACTTACTACACATGAAATGTTTTTCTTCTCGTATAATTTTAGTTTTAACATCACATGATATCTCACAGTCTTCCTTATAAGCAGTATCATTCCTTTTACTTTCATCTTTCACATTAGATACATCTTCTACAACGTTAATGACTGGAGACGTCTTTACATTAAAAAATAGAAATAAGAAAAAATACATGAAATACATAGTATGGCCTAATATATAATAAATAAGAAGATTGTAAGGAAAAGGTTAAATTTCAGGACATATGAGGCTGATCATTAGAAAAAATAATGAACTGGCTATTTCCACAAATAAACCTGTTGGATAAATAAAACCAGATGGATAAATTTGTTCATTTCCTAGGTAACCACCCATAGGACTATATTTGAAATATGAAAGTTAATAGAATAGCTTTTTTTTCTAAAGCAAAGTGATTTTTTTTTTACTACCAAATCAGATAGTTCATTATCAAAGGTAGCTGAAAAATTGCGGGCTAGTTATTAATCTAGGCCTGAAATTTCTTTAAAAATTTTTCATAAGAAATTTGTTAAGAGTCGGTCCTCAGTTTATAGTTTCCTAAGTTTAAAAATAGTAACATTTAAGCAATGTTAATATTTCTAAATAAACATTTTGATTGTTCCATAAATTTTATTTGGTAGCATAATTAATCTTTTCAAACTTCTAATATATATCTCAAACGCTAATCATGCTTCCCTAGCTACAACAATATTGCTAAAATTCTTACCGTGGAATGATGTACACAGTTACCTCGTACAGTTTCTCCACAAATAAAAATACATACATTTAAGAACAAGAGGAAGGCTTGGGATAGAGACATCATACTTTTCTTCGATAAATGAAAACACTTCTTCAAATATCAGTCCGCCCTCTGTGGAAAGAACTACAGTGCATAGAGTCTTCAGTTAAAAACTTCTGGAAGGTTTACAACAAAAACAGAAGCCAATACTTACTAGTTTCCATGCCCTCGTTTGAAACCCTTCATATGAAAAACAAGGTAGCCTCTAAAGATCCTGTCTTTTTTAAGTCATACAAATCCTTTTTATTGCTTAATGCCTGTATTATAAATCCAGGCTTTTGCAACATAGGAAATAAATGGATAGATAAATAGATAATAAATAGATAAATAAATGATGTAGATAGATAAATGAAGCATAAATTTATAAATCCACCTAATTTTTGTGAGTCAGATTTTTTCCCTTGGAAAAAAGTACTTTTGATAAGCTATACCTCAATAATTATGATCTGGTTTACACAAAAACAGTAAGGAAGTAGAAATGACTCATGGAGTGGGAAGAATATTACTTTGGAAATATTTCTATAAAATGCTAAGTAGAAATTTGATCAATGTGGACATTCAAAGCAAATAATTCAGACTTAAAATATGCTTTCAAAATGCCAAATCTTTAGGACTCTAATTAATCTGTATGTTTTACAATTATATTGTTAAAACTGCAAAGATCCTGAACATAAGAGAAATGATGTTACTGAAAATGACAGCTCTCTGAAGGTGAATTGATCAATGTCTGTAACGAGTCTGCAAATTTTCCCTTAACAATAGCTCCTTCCCTTCATTCTATAAACATGCCTAAGTCTTTATTATCCTGAAATTAAGAGGCAAAACAAAACTTTCCTGAGTCTTGCTTTTGGTTCAATGTATTATTTTCTCCATCTCCTTTCCTAGCCTGAGACCTGCAGGGCAGGGACCACACCACAGTTTTTAAAGCACTAACATGATAACTGAAACCCAATAGGCACTCAAATATTTACTTAATGAAGAACTATCTTAAGTTAATTGTCTATTCTCTAACTTAACTTCCTCACCACCTACCATTTAAACCCAAACACTCTTATCTCTTATTTACTGAAACAACTTTCTCAGAGTTTCTCCAGTGAAGCACTGAGGTGGTTGGGAGTGCTGGCTCTGAGACCAGACCACCTGGTTTGAAGATTTATTTCACCACTCCCTTACTCTGGAAACTTGGGCAAAGTTACCTAACGTTGCTATAGCTCAATTACCTCCTTTGTAGAATAGAAATTGTTTTGTGAATTAAAATAATCTAATATATTCTATGTAAGCACTTAGCACAGTATGTGAGGAAACAATAAGCATTCAAATGTTAGGTGGTGTCATCATTATTATTATTAATAATATTTCACTTGATCTACATGTAGTTCTAACATTGCTGACAATATTGGTGACCTTTAGAATTTATATTAGGGGTAAATGACTATATATATTTAATTTTAAATTTCTAGTTGAAGTCTTATGAAATTGAAATGAAGATGGCAGAACTTTAGCAAATTTAAGCTAGCCAGATGTTAAAATTCTTTGTTCTTTCACAGCTTGCCCAGAGACAAACTCAGGAAATTCTTATTTGAGCAAGAAAATACTCTGGCAGAAGATGGAAAAAATAGCCTCAGCCAAGATAAAAGTAAAAGCACAAAAAATTGTCCATCATAGGCTGCTATATGATTGCAAGGTTATGTTGAATTAAATAAGCAGGAAGCCATTGCCTAAGGTTGTCTGTGCAGTTTGAGTTGCTTTGTAGCAAACTGCAGTCTAATTTAGGAGTACTTTTTTGTAACAAATAGCTAGGTTTCAGCCAATCACAGGCCACAGCCAACAGATCAGACCATGCCCGGATAAAGCAAATGCCCAGCTATAGCCAATTAGATGATTCCTCTACTTTGTTTCTGTGTTGGGCTCATAAAAGTTTGCTGCTCACACTGCTGGGTGGAGCTCTCTGAACCCCTTCTAGTTCTGAGTGCTGCCCAATTCATGAATCCTTCTTTGCTCAATAAGTTGTTCAATTTGTCTGAAGTTTTTTTTAACATAGAATTCAAATTAAATAAGTTATGTGGCACATGCTTTGTAACCATAAAGTAATTTTTATTAGTTTCCTTTGTAAATAAAACATCACTAACAATTTATGAGACCATGTTAATGAAGTTGGGTGTCTAACAGGCATCTTGCATTTAACACGTTTAAAGCCTAACTCTTATTACTTCTTCCACTTCTTACATATTCTTCCCCATATTAGTAAATGACAATACCCTTTATCCAGTTGCTACAGCTCCAAATCTGAGAGTCATAATTTGACTCTGTTTTTTCCTCACTTACCACAACCATCAATCAACACATCTTATTGGCTCAAAGCTCAAATTTTAAACACTTCTTGCCACCTCCATTGCTACCATCCTAGTCCAAGTCTCTGTCATTTCTCACCCAACCTGCTATGATAATCTTCTAACTATCCTCATTGTTTCTGGTCTTATCCCCTATATTCTAGTTTCCCCTGCAGCAGCTAGAGGATCCTTTAGATCATGCTACTCTCCTACTCAAAACTCTCCAATGGCTTTCCTTCCAATGAAAGTTGGATTTTATATTAAGTCCTTGCGTACAATATGAGTCCCCATTGAATCTGGGACATGTACTTCTCCACTTCCCCTACCTGCCTCTGTTCTAGCCATAGTGGCCTTATTGCTACGCTTTTAACCACAATATGATTCTGCTCTTAGAGCCTTTTGTACTTATATCCCCCTTTGCCTAAAATATTCTTCATCCAGATATTTGAATAGCAATCTCTTTCCTTCATTCAGACCTCTACCCTAGTTTCCCTTCCTTAGAGGCTTTCCTGAGCACCCTATCTCAAATAGAACTAACATCAGTCTCAATCCCCCTACACTATTCTATTTTTCCCTGTAACACTTTTCACTACCTATTATATTCTAGTGGGGATAAAAACAAACATAAGCTTCATGAGCATAGGGACTTTGAAGTTTCATTCACCTAGAAAGTGTTTGGCACGTAGTAGGTGCTCAATACATATTTTCTTAACAAAAGAATGAATTATTTTATGGTTTTAAAGTGTGAAAGAAAAAACATTATATTTAATTCAGATAATTTTTCCTAATAAAATATAGATATTTTAATGTAATATTCTTCTTTATTGCTTAAATCATATTTCCTTTTACTGTCAAGAAATAAAATTTACAAAATTCTCAAATTATCTTTTAACCAAATATCTAATCTTAAAGCCTTCTTTTAGAATCTAGGACGACACAACTTAAATAGAATGTGGAAAACCTGCTTAATATTTTGAAGAAAGAAAGAAAGAATTTAAAAGTCAAAAAAAATCCTGTGATAAAAAAAATCTGTCAAACTTATGTTTAAAATTTCTTTTCTTCTTGGTTGTCTTTGTAAAACAACATTTTGCATAAAGCATGATTACATAAGTAGGCATTCGTAGGCAATTGAGAAACAAAATTATGCTTCTTAATGCTAATATACCCTGCCACAAAGCAGTGAGGTGCCTAGGAGCTACAAGATATCAAACTAACAATATAGTAAAAGCTAGACTTTCAGGAAGGCTAAACATGCCTAAGTAGTCCAAACAGCAACCACAATCTTCTCACTTTTATTTGCACTTTGTATTGCCCTACTTTGCTCAAATTGGCCCTGGAGAGACAGACATGTGATGATAGCAGTGGGAATAGAGTCAAGGCCGATGCCTGTGGCTAGGCCAGTTAAAAACGTCCAAGATAGCAAATTGTCCAGTTGTATATATTTAGCCTTTCTTTGTCAGGATTATATATTTTATTCTCTTGGCATGATCCTGAAGAAGCCTTTAGTATGTGTTTTAGGTTTTAAATCAAAACTGGATTTGTGTGGCACTTTAAAATCTCAGTCCCAAATCTGCAGAGCCTTTGTCTCTGACGCTCCTGTGTCCTCCCAACTTGGATCCTTCTTTACTGTTCCTTCTCCTCTGCTCCAGGATGCACAGGTGACTCGGGCAGCCTCTGTCACCCGGTGCCCTTCAGGTATTGAAAGATCTGTAGGGAAGATGCCAGGACACCATGGAAGCTGGGAACAGGAATCTCCCAAGGGAGGCGACCAGGAAGGCAGACTAGAAGCAGGCTGCACTCTCAAGGAGAGGGTCAAAGGTTGAGGGTAGATGTTCACTGACAGAGGGACTGTCTCAGAGAGAGCATTGTGAATCATCAGAGAAGCCACCTGAGACACTCAAAGCAGAGGAGAGAGAGGCGCAGTGATCCGCTCAGCAACATTGGAAGGTACCCGGGGGAAGCGTCCACACGTGGAGAAGGGTTAGGGGAGATCCTCAGAACTCTGCACTCCCCCGGTAGACACTGAAATCTGAGCTGCAAGGGGGCTCCCCCACCGCAGCAGTCCTCCCAACTGATCAGGGAGCTACTTGGAGACTGTGCAGCAGCATTGTACCTACCAAAGAGTGGGCACAGTGGGGTCCCACCAGCTTCTGGTCCCAAGTCACTACAACAGATGCCAATCTGCACTCTCAGTCCCAGAGCACCCAGTCTGCAGAGGGGTTGGTTCCACAGCAGCCACCTCCCCATTACCCCTGCCAGGACAGGGAGAGACCAGGGAGTGCAGGCTCTGTCACATGCATTGTGACTGAGTGCCATGCATCTCCCCAACCACCCCACCACTGCCACCCAGGGATCCAGGCAAAACAAATGCTCACCAGGCACCAGCATTTGCCGCTGCCATCTGGCCATCTGCATAGTGCTGCCAACGTCACCTGAGGAGCTCTGCAGCAGCTGCCACAGTTGGACTTGGTGAAGGGAGAGCTCCAGCCACTGTAACTCTGCAGTGGGGCACCATGCATCTCTTCAGCCTCGCCAGCCAATGGTGGACCAGCCGCAGAAGCCCAAGGAGCCACCCGCTGCTGTCTGCAGTCCTGCAACCCACCCAGGCACTGGCCAAGACCTCTGACCTCTCTACACACCCACCAAGGTCTCATGTCTCACGCAGGCACTAGCCAAGTTCCTGCAACCCACCACCACCTGCAGTCTTGTGACACACCCAGGCACCTAGGAAGGTATCCCTTAGGGAGAAGAAGAAAGAGCAAAAAGCATGGAAAACCTATTTGAGGGAATTATTTAGTAGAACTTCCCTGAGATTACCAGAGATTCAGATATCCAGATACAAGAAGGTAACCAAACACTGGAAAGATTCATAGCAAATAGGACATCCTCAAGACACTTAGTCATCAACATGGCCAAAGACAAAATGAGGGATAAAACTCTACAAGCTGCAAGATGAAAGCAACAACTAATTTACAAAGGAAAACCCATTAGGTAAACAGCAGACTTCTCAGCAGAAATAACCCAGAAGGAATTGGGGTTCTATTTTTAAGCTTCTTGAACAGAACAAATGCTGGCCCAGAATTTTTTATCCTGCAAAACTAAGTTTCATGAATGATGGAAAAATAAAGACTTTTCCAGACAAGCAAACACTAGGAGAATTAGTCACTACTAGACCTGCCCTATAAGAAATGCTCAAAAGTACATTATGTATACAACCACACAATAGATACCCACCAGTGTAGAAACATTTGAATGTTATATCTCACAGATCTTATAAAACAATAGCACAAGAGGGAAAACAAAACAATAAGGTATCATCAAACATGATTAACAGAACAGCATCCCACATATCAATACTAACACTCAACGTGAGCAGTTTGAATGCCCCACTTAAAAGACATAGACTGGCTGAATGGATGAAAACACACAAGAATTTGCTATCTCCAAAAAACACATCTAAACCACAAGGGCTCACAAAGACTCAAGGTGAAGGGATAGAAAAAAAATATGTCATGTGAATGGAAACCCAAAGCAAGCCATGTAGCCATTCTCATGTCAGATAAAATAAACTTTAAATCAAAAATGGTAATAAAAAAGACAAATTAATGTACACAAATCAGTAGCATTTCTATACACCAATAACAGTCAGGCTGAGAATCAGATCAAAGACTCAATATCCTTCACAATGGCTACAAAGAAAATAAAATACCTAGGAATATACTTAACCAAGGAGGTGAAAGATTTCTACAAAGAGAACTATAAAACACTGATGAAAGAAATTGCAGATAACACAAACAAATAGAAAAACATCCTCTGTGCATGGATTGGCAAAATCAACATCGTTAAAATTTCCATACTGCCCCAAGTGATTTACAGATTCAATCCAGTTCCATCACAGATCTACAAAAAATAACCCTAAGCTTTCTTTGGAACCAAAAAGACCCTGAATAACCAAAGCAATCCCAAGCAAAAAGAACAAATCTGGAGGCATCATATTACCTGACTTCAAATTATACTACAAAGCTTTTGTACCCAAAACAGCGTGGTACTTATATAAAAGTAGAGCCAGAGATCAATGGAACAGAATAGAGAACCCAGAAATTAAACCATGTACCTATAATCAACTGAACAACAAAGCAGACAGCAACATACACTGGGAAAAGGATGCCCTATTCAATAATGGTGCTGGGAAAATTGGATAGCCACATGTAGAAAAATGAAACAGGACCCCTATTTCTTGCCATATATAAAAATCAATTCAAGATAGATAAAAGGCTTCAATGTAAGGCATGAAACCATAATAATTCTAGAAGAAAATGTAAGAAAAACTCTTTTAGACATGGATCTAGGCAAAGAATTTATGACTAAGACCCTAAAGGTAAATACAGCAACAACAAAAATAAACAAATGGTACTTGATTAAATTAAAAGTCATCTGCACAGCAAAGGAAATAATCAACACAGCAAATATACAACCTACAGAATAGGATAAAATATTTGCAAACTATATATCTGACAATGGACTAATAACCAGAATCCACAAAGAACTCAAACAAATCAGCAAGAGAAAAAACAAACAACCCCATTTAGAAGTGGGCAAAAGACATGAACAGAAGAATCAAAAGAAGATAGACAAATGATCTAAAAACGTATGAAAAAAATGCTCAACATCACTAATCATCAGGGAAATGCAAATTAAGACTATAATGAGATACCTCCTTACCCCTATCAGAATGGCCATTATTAAAAAGTCCCAAAACAACAGATGCTGGTGTGGATGCTGAGAGAAAGGATCACTCATATACTGTTGGAGAGACTACAAATTAGTACAACCTCTATGGAAAATAGCATGGCAATTCCTCAAAGAAATAAATGTAGACCTACCACTCAACCCAGCAATCCCACTGCTTGGTATCTACTCAAAGGAAAGGAAGTCATTTTATCAAAAAGGCACCTGCACTTGAATGTTTATCACAGGACAATTAACAATTGCAAAGATGTGGAACCAACCTAAGTGTCCATAAATTTATGAGTGGGTAAAAATATGTGGTGTATATATACCATGGAGTACTACCCAGCCATTAAAAGGAATGAAATAATGTTGTTTGCAGCAATGTGGATGGAACTGGAGACCATTATCCTAAGTGAAGTATCTCAGGAATGGAAAACCAAACACCGTATGTTCTCACCAATAGGTGGGAGCTAAACTATGGGTACAAATCACCACAAAGAGATTTAAAGCACATTGGAAACCAAGAAAGGAGAAGGGCAGGAGGGTAAGTGTGGGATACAAACTTACCTATGAGGTACATGAACACTATTATGGTGATGGACACACCAACAGCCCTGACTTCCATGGAACAAAAACAATTGTACCCCCTTAATATTTTGAAAATTAAAAAAAGTAAAAAATAAAATATCAGTCCCTAGAGCACTTTCCAATTGGAGTCATTGCATCCAAGTTTGCAGATATTATTTTAAATAGTTTGAACAGGAAAAGTTTATTATTTGAACTCTAAAAAATGAACAAATTGATTCACAAAGACAGAGACATTTAGTGGTGGGTGAATAATCTTTATTTGGTCTGTACATTCTGCCTCCAGTCTGGGAGTTTGTCCATGAAAAAACTGGCTGAAATACAGTCAGAATTTTTATGTGCTTTTATACTGGGCTCCAACAAAAAGTTGCAGACTTTTTCCAGATTTTCACTTGCATAGCCATTAAACCAGTGGCTCAAAAAACCCATTTAATTTTCCATATTTCCTGAAACAATTTCAATACAATGATCTCTTTTGGCATATCTTCCCGGGAGATTAGTAGGTTTGCTGTGATGTCCATGTCCAGAATCTGGCAGCAAGGCAAGCACCATTAAAAGCCTTTGAAATGTTGACCTTATAAGTAGAGCAAAGGCGAGGAAGTCGACTGCAGAGAGAATGGCAGAAGCATCACCGAGGGGGTGAGAGAATGCAGAAAAGGAAATTTTCCACTTCACAAAACTTTTTTTAAAAGACGGTATTCAGAGGTAGTCATGCCCCTTCTGGGCATTACTGACAACTCAAAACCCCACAACACGATTCGGTGGTTAAACAACAAATCCAACTCCAAATTAACTCCCAATCGTTTCAGAATCCGCCCTTTGGCATTTGCCTATATCTGGGGACTTTGCATCTCACTATCTTTAGCCAGTCTCAATACCCCCAGGAAAACACCCTCCTAAAATGGGAGACAGGAGTGAATCAAGCTATAACGCATAATTTTGCTCATTCCAGCAAGGACGTAGTTGCCCTGGGATGCCGGGGTCTCTACCGGCCGCCTGCAGGACAGCTCCCTGCAGGCGGGGTCGCGGGTGCCTCCTATTGGCTGCCTCTGGCCCGGCCCCGCCCCGCCCCGCCCGGCCCCACCCCTCCTCCCGGGTTTCCGTCGCCAAGGACGCGGCGTCGGTTGGTTGTCAAGATGGCGGTGGCGGGGTTCCTGCGGACACCTCTGCTATTGCCAGGCAAGGTCGCCGCTGCCGCAGCTGCCATCACCACTACAGCCACCAGCGCCACTGTGCGGGAGCCAGGGCTGCCGCGGCCAACCCTTCTGCGCCGCTGACGCGAGGCCCGAGAGACGGAGTGCAGGGAGGGGCCGAGGAGGAGGACGAAAAGAAGGAGGAGGAAGCCAGAGCTGCCATGAGGGAGGCGCTAGGCGCGAGCGGGGAGGCGGCGCTGAGGTGAAGGATGCTGGCGGGGAGGCCCGGAGCCCGGAGCACGGTCACCGGACTGGGCACTGAATCCTCGGACACCCTCGACAGAGCGCCCCTCAGCCCTCGGGAGAGCGGCGGGCATCACCGACCTGGCGCTTACCTGTATCCTTCCCAGTCTGTGGCTGCCCAGGTAGCGGAGTTAGAAGCGGGGCCCATCTTTTTTCCCGTTAGATTTCCCATTACCGCTGACGCAAGGTGATCGAAATTAGCAAGTCATCTTAGTGCGAATATTTGCTTTAACAAATGTTGCTCTCCTTAGACCTGAAATTATATCATTTTTTTCCTAATTCCATGGCCGCTTCCCTCACCACCTTGTTATCCCACTCTCATTCTTCAACTTGTTTGTAAAAATTTTGTGAATTGTAAAATACATCAACTATGTATTCTGTGGGAATTTTTTTTTTTTTTTTTGTCTTCTGGAATTATGCCTTTATGTTCTTTGCTTACATGTTAACCACTTCCTGGCTAATCATGCTACTTGGAGAAAGAAATTGCACAAATAAGTAAAATGTTTTGCTGAAGAGTCCGTTTTAACAGTTATCCTAGCATAGCCCTAAATCCATTTACCAGAGCTACTAAAGTCTAGCACAGTTTGGTAATTTGTTTTGTTTTCCATCTCGGCCCAGTCTGTTGTCAGAGAGACAGCAGAGAGGAAATGAGAAGCAAGGGACCTGGACGCTTCACAATCTGGATTAGCTTTGATTTTTCCCTAACAATTGGTCGTGCCCTCCTTTCATGTTGCTGTTGGTTGCATTTTAGAAAATTGAAAGAGTGAAAGAGTTTTGTTATCAAAATATGTAAGCCATATTTATTCCTTTAGAAAATGTTGTGATAATTAGAATTTAACCTTAGTATCCTCAAAGGACTTGGGTGGTAGTGATGGTGCTATGTAATCATCATCTTCATTCCTGTCAGAGAATGGAGTGTCTTCTCTTTCCAAGTTAACCCCCATTTTCTTATCCCCATTGTCTCCAGCTTCTTCTGGGATGTTCTTTATACTAGGTTACAGTTTTTACAGCAAGTCAATAAACAATTTGTATTGAGTGTCTGCTCTTTGGAAGACACTGTTCTACAAATCTAGTAAGGAAGACAGGTACATACAGAGCTTCACTAATGGTAAGATATCCCTCCTCAGATCATGCTTTCCTCAAGCTTCTATCCCTTCTTCTGTCTGTCTTTATTTTCTTTGGCCAAGTTATCAAAATAGTAGCCTGCAATAGTAGCTTCTAGTTCTCTCATATATTCATTATTAATCCTGTTCAATTTGGCTTTTGCCTTCGCTATCCCCCACAACAGTCCCCACAAAGATGTACTCTGAAATGAAGAGGGTCATTTTCTGCATGAATTTAATTCTGCCCCCTTGACATTTTATGTTCTTAGACACTGAATTCCTAGTACACTGACCCTAATTTATCTCCAAATCTGAAATTAGGGAAGCATTGTAAATGGCTTACTGACAAAGTGTATCTTTCCCTCATTTTCATTAATGAAATAGTCATAAACTTTATTTTTTGTAATTTATATGGTATGAACTTTGATACAAACGGCAAAGAAAATATTTGTAAATAGAATTGAGCAATACATGGAATGAGCACACCAAGTAGACTCTATTCCAAAATTATAATGATGGTTTCCTATAAAGAAGTACATTACTAAGCGTATACTTAAACACTAAATATATAGTTAAAATTAGGCAAATTTTAAATTATCACCTTAATAGATGACCAATAGACTTTAATAAAATCCAACAACTTTTGCTAATGTGTGGTGTGTGTGTGTGTGTGTGTGTGTGTGTGTGTTTGCTGGCTTATATATATGTTACAGCTAGTATTTATGTGTGTGTCTATATATAAGTATATATAAATAGACATATTTAAATTGGTATAGAGGAATTCTTTTGAACATAATAAAGACTGTGACACTAAATCAAGAATATTATGTTTACTAGTTGGAGAAACACTAAAGCACCTTTTATGTAAGTATCATTTTGGATGTTCTTAGTGTCTTTAATGTTTCCCGTTGGATACCTGGTACAGAGTAGGTGCTCAAATTAACTGAATGACTGAATGGAAAAAAACAAAAAGAAAACAAATGAAAGCACCGTAGTCTTCAAAGTAACAAGTGTCTTGGTAAAATTTCTATATGTGATTTGAAATATAAATGCAATACTCAGAGGTCATACAGCCTTCTGTTGAAGATGTTTCTCACTGAAGTCAGAACTTTCTGACTCTAAAAGCGATAAAAGAACAAAACCCTATGAAGTTCATCTGATTAAAATTAGCTAACATTTCAATCTCTTATAGGAGTTAAAAATAGAAATAGAATAAAATTTGTTAAAAAAAAAAAAAAACAAACTAAAAGGTCTCTCATGCCCCCTTCATACTATGCCTTTTTTTCCCTTGTAAATATCTCCAGTCTTTGAACCTTCCATTTTATCCTAGCACCCACCTTGCTCCTCCTTCTTCCCTACCCAGTTTATACCCTATTCTTGATTATTTGCACATGTTTTCTCACCAACATCGTTGGCTATTTCCACCTCTATCCTTCTGCTTCAACTGCTCAGTAACTACTACAGTCCTACTTCTCTGTTCCTTTATGCAAATAATAAAAATGCTGTCAGAGATAAATCACAAAACGATACAGACTGCACCACTAGAGATTGGATTGATGGTTTCCAGCTTCATCTAAACAGCAACCGGATTCTTTTTTGTTCCTCTTAATGTCTCTGCCAGATCTCTGTCACCTCCCACCACACTCATTAAACGATTTTACCACTTCATAAGACATGAATGCCATGAACTCCCCCCAAGTCCCTCCCAACAAACAACTCAAATCCACATACTTCCACCCACCTGGCTTTTTTCCCCAGCTCAGTGATGGGATATTACTTTTTCTGTAGGAAGTGAATCCATTCACTTGTGCCCTTATTTCCATTGCCTCTCTTCTCAGTAAGCCTGGATTATAAATCATCCCACCTTTCTTATAATTTACTTTCAATTTCTTTGATTACAAGAACCCTTTTAGCTATATTCTAATATCTCGTATCTCTTTCTTATTCAGACCTCTAAAAGATATTCACTATCTCTGCCTTGAGTCATACCTTACACTACGTTCCAAAATAAAATTGAGCTCATAAAAAGGGTAAATATAAACATAAAATTGTAAAAACTGACAAAATGGAATTTCACATTTTTCATGTGTTTAAAAGTATAGTAACTACCTATTGAAAGGAAAGAAGAAATTTCAAAAGAAAAATATTTCAAAGATAACATTAATTTAAACCATTAGTGTAAGGAGAAATTGAAAATTAAATAAAACTTGAAATATCTAGGGAAAATGCTTGCACAAACTGTGATAGAGGATTAGTATCTGTATTGTTATACCTGTATTGAACTTACTGAAATTGAGGGTTTTTTAAATCAAGTCCTCAATAGATAAATGGACTAACCATTCTCCAAGGAGAAAAAAATTAGTAATCAACATAGAAAGTATTCTATTTTGCTAGTACATAAATAATAAAAAATAGTTTTGCATCTTGTCTTTCTAAAAGAAAGTACTACCCTATGCTTATGAGGTTTTATATTTCTAATGGTATATAAATTTGTATAGCCCCTTTAGAAACCTTTATTTCCATAATGCATTAAGAGATGTAAAATGCATATGCCTTTTGTACTGCTATATCTACCTCAGAGAATTTTCTTCAAGGGAATCATTCAGCAGGCTTTAATTAAGCCATTACCGTATTCTAAGAACCATGCCAGGCATCAGAGTTATAGAAATGTAGAGGAGACACATGATACACTCACAAGGTATTATCAGGTCATCTGGTGGAGGTTAGAAAAGGCTTCACATGGAAGAAGTGCTTGAGGTTATCCTGAAAGGATAAGTAGTTAGCCAAGCACTTGCCGGGAAATAATGGTATGATACATCATGGCTTGTTCTGTGAATAGTTAGTATGGCTGGACATAGGATTCATATAGAGAAATATTGAGAAATGAAGTTGAACAAACAAACCAGATTATAAAATGTTTTATATACAAGTCCAAGAAATTTGAAATTTTATCATGAAGGTGATAGGAAGCTTTTAGAGAACAACAAAAAATAAGAAACAGGCTGCGTGCAGTGGCTCATGCTTCAAATCCCATGCTTTGGAAGGTCAAGTGGGAGGATTACTTGAGGCCAGGAATTCAAGACCAGCCTGGGCAACATAGGGAGATCCTTTCTCTACAAAAAAATGTTTCAAAAATTACCCGGACATGGGCAATGTCCTGCTGTGCGTGCCTGTAATCCCCGCTACTAAGAAGGCTGAGGTGGGAGGATCGCTTGAGGCCAAGTTGCATTGAGCAATGATGGTACTCCAGTTTGGGTGACAGAGCGAGACCCTGGGGGTGGGGGGAGCGAGAAACACAATCAGATTTGCATTTAGCTGACTTTGTGGAGGGGGCGGCCAGTTTAGGAGTGAGGAGATGAGTTAGAAGAGTGCTGAGGTAGTCCAAACAAGGGATTTAAAGTGCCTGAGCCAAGACAGTGCAAGGGGTTACTGTGGAGGAGAAATAGAATCAAGATAGCTTTAATGGGTTTGGGGAGAAAATGGGTTGCATAATGCATAATTATTTGTGATGGTATTAATAACATATTTTAAACAACCTAATTGGAGAAAGACTAAGTTGAGAGAGAAAGGGGTGAGGAGAAAGGAGGGTAGAATAGACTGTGCTTTTAAATTATAATCATGTGTTATTTACCCAAACCTACTTGGTTTAGTTTGGTTTGTTAATGTTAAGTATATAAAAATTACCTTCTTTTGGACAGGTATTTATCAGTGATTCTTACAGAAATATCTTACCTTTACAATACAGCTCATATAAGAACCAAAAATTTTACCAGCCACCTAATATTTTTTAAACTTGAACAGCATATTTGAAAAGATGCAAAAGCAGCATTTCTTATAATTCAGCAGACAAAATTTATACAATATTATTTTATACATATATAATAGGGAGTAATCTGATTAAATTTAAGACTATATAGTTGTCAGAACATTACAAACATTTTTGATTTTCTTTATGCTCTTATGATGAGATCTCAAGCATGTTGAACAGAGAACAAAATCGTCTCCACCTGCAGCATAGTCCTCCCTGTTAATTACAGGAGCCAAAGTAACTTCCCTCCCCACCCCCATGTTGCCCATGTGTACCCTGAAAGGAAGTTATGCTTTCCTTTACTCCTGAATTATGACTTTTAGTAGTAACTAGACAGTTTGTTCAAATCTGGATCTTACTAAAGTACTCTATCAGAGAACTACAAGATAAATCTTTTCTTTTTGTTTCATTTTTATAAATCCTTCAAAAGAAAACTTCAAGTAAAAATATCATGTGTGTGAGTGTGTTTGGGTCTTTGTGTTGAAGTAGTGCAAAATTTTATAAAAAATGAAAGTAAAATGAATTATGGCCTATGGACATAGCCATAATTGAACCAAATAATTGGTTCAATTATTGGTTCATAGCAACATAATTAAAACCAAATAAGCTCCCATTAGCAAAGATTTAAACAACCAAAAAGTTCAAATAAACATGATTATTTTGAAATACACAATAATAGAGTTTCTTTATAATATTGATGCTGAAGCACAGTAGGATCCCGAAATGAACACATTTTGAATTAACAAATTATGTAAAGCATAATATATTATTGAATGTATTTCTTGTGTTCTGTTTTACCATTATTAATTTATGACATATAAAAAATTTTGATTAAATGCATCTTAAAGAGAATTTTGAATCTCTATTTTTGGGGAAAAAGTTTTTTAAGAAGTTATTCTAAAAAGACAAGTAGCTATACAATATAATCTGTAACTTTAGTGGAATCTCATATGAATCTTCATCTAATGATAAGGTACTGAATGTGATAAAGTGATTAAATTAACATTTTTTAAAAATTCAAAATTATTAAAAATAGAAAATTACTGTGAAAAATTTGATAAAGATATTCAATAACAATTGTTAAAACACATATAAATTGGGAAAATCAATTAATGATATCAATACAAAACTGTTTAAGGAAAGTTTAATTTTATATAGTAAATTTCAAATGAATAGATGATTAGGTTAAATAAAATATTCCTTTTCTGGCAAACTTCTGGATAAATAGATGATTTTCCTAGGTTTTTTTCCCAACCAACAAGTAAATCACTAAATAAATAAGCTATATTCCCATATATTCCAATTATATTGCTATTTTATTTTTTAAATATTTGAATATGACTTTCACACTATAAAGGATCTATTGAAATGTTTAATTCATCTATTTTCTATTAGTGAAATATATCCTTCTTATTTCATTTTCTTATACACTTGCCTAAGAAGGCAACTAATTAGCAAGTACTCAGATATCTGTGTAATGAATGGCAATATGCAGTCTCTTTATCTGAGCTCATGATTTCTAAGTAATTGCTTTCCTCCCCTCTTCCCCAGGGAAAGTGAGATATATCTTAGGTCCTAATACCAAATCAGAACTTTTTTACATAAAACATCTGCTGATAGTACACTGAAAATGTGTACACATACTAATTGTTCCATAAAAATAGCATTACATCATTTGCATGAGGTTGTAATTATATTTATCAGATAGCACTGACACTCATCCACTAAAGATGTAAACCATTGTTCTTAACTTATCATATCATTAGAGATATGAAAATCCACCTAGAGAAGAATTTAGAAGAAGAGCGCCAAGTATTACTGCAGCAACAAAAACTATGTCGAAATCGAGCACGTAAATATTTTGTGGAGTCAAATAGGAGAAAAAAGTAAGTAACTGTATTTTATTCAGTGGTATAGAAATTCAAAGTCAATATAAATTAATATTTTCTCTACTTTATAGCACTTTATAAACCTAAGTCATGACAGTGCTTTATCTGTAAAACACGGATCAAGATTCATGTGGCTTTGTAAATTTTATTATTATATTTCTGCCTAAAGCATAAGCAGGGTTGTGTATTGTCTAGTTCATTGACTGTGACCACAACAGTCATTTTTTGATCACAAAACAGCTTAGTACAGTGTCATTTACACTACTTAAGATCACTATAAAATCTGTTATCTTCTTTTTTATCATTTCATGATTATTAAAAGATTACCAATTAGTATTTAGTCTCTAATAGAATGTAATTTGATTTTGATTTATTATTCACTTCTATATAATTTTTCTATAGTGCCACCCTTATTCATTGAATCAGAAACATGGGGAAAATATGAATAATGGTGGAAATGTGATAAAAATAATTTTATCAATGACTACTAGAAAAAAAGGAGTTTTCTAGTATAAACTAGAAACCATAATAAAGTAAATATGCAGACTATTCAATGACTGCTTTATGTTTTTCAGGATGTTTTTAAATTATTATATTTGTTCTTGAGACAGGGCAGTTATGCCATTTTTTATTGTTGTTGCTACCTTGTCCATATTTCTGCAATACGTGTACAGTAGAAAATCTCTAGAGTTTATTAACTACATCATTGAGCATATGTTGCAAATCCCATTTGGGGAATACAAAATTATTTACCTATAATTTTTTCTGGCATTATATTTCTCTGTAAATTAACTCATTTATTGTCTGATATAGTTGAAATTATCTAAGAAAGCTTCATTTTGTTTTTGTTTTATAAGCGTATATTTCTGTTTTTCTTTCACATATACTTAGAAGTTCAGATGATGACACAAAAGTCTTCTGTAACTAACTGGCAGAATAAGACAGAATGGGGAAAATTGCCCATAGAAGAAGAGGAAAGACTACCAAATAACAGATGAGGGACAAGCACTTGGAAGGGTCACTAAAATCTATGATAAAAGATTCTTTAAATATTCTAAAGGCAGAAAAGATTATCTAGAGAATCAATGAAATAATTACTTGGTGAACATAAAGTATGAGGCAGCTGCATTATCTATTTATGAGAATATTGGAGCTTGGAGTTTCCCATAAAGTGTGAAAAAAGTAGGATATACTTTAAATAGTAAGTCATATTTATCAAACCTCCACATACAGATATATGCTATAAGCTAAAAAATATAGATTCAAATAAGGTTAGTATCAATAGGTTTAAATATTCATGGGTAATACACTCATACTATATTAAAGGAAATTAGAATATTTAGAAATTGTCTTTGACTAGAATGTCATAGAAGACAGTCATTTACTCAACTAACATTTACTAGGAAACTCCTAGGTTTCATATTCTGGAGGATAAAAAATAAGAGGTATGATCCCTACCCTCAAATTGCTAATAGTGAAGTAATAAAGGATGGTAATGCTATGTATTATAGTAAATACTATGATAGAGTCATCTATGAGGTACTGTGGAAGTACATCCGACAGACTTACAGGACAAGGAAGAATTCCTGGAAGAGTAAAGTCTTATTAGTTAACCAGGAGTTAGCTAGGGAAGATGAAGAGGAAGAGTGTTTTATTCAGACAGAACAATATATGAAAACGCCTAATATTATGAAATATAAGACAAAGGTTCTATGTGACTGATGCTTCAGGAAATGTGGAAGAGTATCAGGAGATGTAGCTATAAAGTTGGTAAGAGACATTTTATGAAATAACTTTTGTGCCAGTCTAAAGATATCAAACCTATCCTTAGATGCTGTTGAAGGAGTAAAATCAGAGGAATATCAAGATCAGAATTATGTTTTAGCTCATAGCAAAGAGGTAGAGGATGAATTAAAAGCACAGGCTGGAGCCAAAGAGTACAATAGAAAGCTGCTATAATGTTCTAGGCAAGAAAATGGATATGAAGGTGGAGTTGGGATTGAGTAGGTAGGGTCAGGGGGAATTGAGGATTAATTATAAGTGGAAGAGCGTTGTCAGAAATGAAATACTTATACATTATGAAAACTTTGTTTTAACATTTTAATATAAAGCTTTCTAAACTATAATGCACATTTCTATAATCTTTTATATAGATTATGATCAATGTGGTTTGATTTTCTTTTCTTCATGCCCTGGAATCATTATTATGAACATCCACCCAACATTCTCTCTGTTAGGTTACTGTATTGCCCTTGAGCTATTAAGCTTTATTTAGTTTTCAGTAAGTAGCTTCTAACAGGTAAGGTTGGTGAGTTCTTCTATTAAAGATTTTTTATCTTCTCCTTCACTGTTAGCTGTAATTTTTCTTTTTAAAATTAAACTCTTTATTTTGAGATATAGATTCACAGGCAGTTGTAAAATATAATACAGAGAGATTCCATATACCTTTTACTCAATTTTCCCCATTGGTAACATCTTGCAAAACTATAGTACAATATGAAAACCAGGATAATGACACGTATACAAAATACAAAATACAAAACATTTCCATCACCATGAGGATCCCTCATGTTGCCCTTTTATAGACACTCCCACTTCCCTCCTACCCCTATGCCCTGGAAATCACTAATCTGTTGTTTCTCCATTTCTACAATTTTTTTCATTTCTAGATTGTTATATAAATAGGATTGTATTATATATAACCTGGGATTCTTTCAGGTTGTTGTGTGCATCAGTAGTTTTTTTTTCTTTGTTTCTTAGTATTATTCCATGATATAGATGCACCAGAGTTTGTTTAACTATTGACCCATTGAGGACATCTGGGTTATTTACAGTTTGGGGCTACTACAGACTTGTTATAAACATCCATGTGTAGGTTTTTGTATGAACATACGTTTTTATTTCTCTGTGATAAATAACTATGAGTATAATGGCTTGGTCATATGGTAGTTGCATGTTTAGTGCTTTAGGAAAATGCCAACTGTTTTTCTGAGTGACTGTACCCACAGCAGTGTAAGAGTAATACAGTTTTTCCGTATCCTTACTAGCATTTGGTGTTGTCACTATTTTTTATTTTTCAGTTTAGCTATTCTGATAGATATATAGTAAGATCTCATTGTTTTAATTTGTGTTTCCCTAATGGTTAATGCTGTGAAATGTCTGTTCATGTGCTTATTTGCCATCTGTCTATCCTCTTTAGTGAAATTTCTCTTCACATTTTTTATCCATTTCTAATTGGATTATTTGCTCTTTTACCGTTGAGTTTTGAGACTTCTACATATATTCTAGGTATTAGTCCTTTGTCAAGCATGTTGTTTGTAATTTCTTCGTACCCTGGAAATTATCTTGTGATCTTCTTGATAGGGTCTTTCCCACAGCAAAAGTTGTAAATTTTGATGAAGTCTGGTTTGTTAGTTTTTCTTTTTATGTACTATGCTTTTTAATGCCGGGTCTAAGAATCCTTTGTTTAGACTTAGATCCTGAGAACTTTCTTCTATGTTTTATCCTAAAAGTTTTATAGTTTCATGTTTTATAATTAAGTCTATGATCCATTTTAAGTAAATTTTTGTATGAAGTGTGAGATGCAGGTCAAGGTTTTGGGGTTTTATTTGGTTGTTTTGGGATTTTTTGTTTTTGTTTTTGTGTATGTATGTGGTATTTTGCCTTTGTCCAATTGGTCTAGCATTCTTTGTTGAAACGCTATCTTTCCTCCATGAATTGTTTTTGTACCCTTTCAAAATCAGTTGAGTTTATTGGTTTGGGTCTATTTCTGTGTTCCGTATTCTGTTTGATTAATTTTTGTGTCTATTCCTCCACCAATACTACCCAATTTTGTTTACTTTAGCTATTTATTATCTTCAAATCACAGAAGCTGATTCTTCCCATTTTATTCTTCTTTTTAAAAATTGTGTTAGGTATTCTAATATCTTTGTCTTTACATATAAAATTTAGAATAATCTCATCTAACCCTGCAAAAAATATTGCTGGGAGTTTGATAAGAATTGCATTACCTACATATCATATGTGATGGGGAGAATTGACATCTTTACTATGTTGAGTCTCCTAATTAGTCTATTGAGCTTTTAATTTCAGTTATTGTGGTTTTAAATTCTAAAATTTCCATTTGATTCTTCTTTATATTGATTCTTTATATCTTTGTTTTCTGAGACTTTCTATTTTTTCATTTGCAAACACGTTCATCATTGCTCATTGAAGCATATTTATCATGGCTACTTTAAAATCTTTGTCAGATAATTCAAACATTTCTGTTGTCTTGGGGTTGGCATCTATTGTCTTTTTTCATTCAGCTTGAGACCTTCCTGCCTCTTAGAATGACAAGTGATTTTCTATTGAAACCTGAACATTTTTGTATTATATTATGAGATTCTGCAACTTTATTTAAACCTTTCACTTTAGCTGTTCTTTCTGACACAGCTCCATCAGGGAAAGGAGGGAGGCAACCTCACTACAGATAGATGAAGGTAGAGGCCTAGGTTCATCCTCAGCCTCTGTGGACACCAGAGGGGAGGGCTAGGAGGGTTCCTTATTACTGCTGAGCAGTAGTGGGAGTTCCAGCTTCTCACATGGTCTCCACTGACGCCACAGTGAAAGTGGCCTTATTACTGCAGGAGGGTGAAGAAAATCAGGTCTCCACAAGCCTCCTCAGATACCACCCAATCCAGGAGAGATAGGGGCACCTCCTACTGCTGGCTGGGTGAAAGTCTAGACTCTCCAAATAGTCTCTATTAATACTAGGGTGGGGAGAAGGTCTCATTACTACTAAGTGGGGATGAAAGCCCAGCTTTGTACTCGGCTTCTCTGACAGGCATCCCTGCAAGAGGGTTGGGCCACCTTGTTTCAAGGGTGGAAAGGGTAGAAATCTAAGCTTCCCACTCAGTCTTTGCTGGCAAGATTGGGGAGGAACCACAGTGTTTTTTCTGTGGTGTTTGGATGGAGTAGTAGGGTTATTGTCTAAGTTTTCTGTCTTGCTAATAAGCTGACCTGTCCTGGGGCTAGAGAGAGCAAGCTTTTAGTTGAGGCCTTTTATTGTCTAAGCTTGTTGATATTTTCAGGTTTGTTTCTTCTGCTCCAATTCTGGGATATAGGAAACAAAAAGAAAACCCAGAGAATATAAGCACCATGTCCTTCCTCAGGCCCAAAGTCTCTAGCTTAGACTCTTATGGTTTTATACATCTATATATACACACACACACAGTCAGTCCTTCAGTATCCATTGGGGATTCATTCCAGACCCCTATGGAGACCAAAATCCACAGGTGCTCAGATCTCTTATATATTAATAAAATGGTGTAGTATTTGCATATAACTTATGTATATCCTACCATATACTTTAAATTATCTCTAGGTTACTTATAATACCTAATATGATGTAAATACTATGTAAATAATGGTTATACTATATTTTTATTTGTTGTTATATTATTATTTTTTATTCATTATTCCACCAACATATTTTAAATCTGGGGTTGGTTGAATCTGCAGATGCAGAACTAATGGATATGGGGAGCCAAAACCATATACATAATGTTCAGGGTTTTTAGTTGTACTTAGTGGAAGAAATAACAAAAAGTATGGCTACCTCCATTTTTCCAGAAGCAGAATTTGTTTCTCTTTGTTGTTAGTATTTCTCTTTCTAGATGCTTCTTCACCTTTTTAAAAAAATATGTCTAACTTATAACTTAGTAAATAGAGGATTTTGTTAAAACTGAGTGTAAGATAGGAATAAATGTGAATAAGGACCTAAGGAACTCACTTTTTAAAATTTATGTGCTTTAGTTAATTGATATTGACATGTTTGTTTTGGCTGACACTTCAGTCTTTAGAAAAATGCAATATTATTATATTTTCCTTATATTCTGTACATTACTAATTCTATGTGGTAAATCAGAATATGGATCTTTGTTGCTTGGGTGTTTTCCCTTCCAACAGTATGTTAAGGGTCACTTGTGACTTTTCATTTGTTTTCTTTTGCAGTCAAGTGAAAGACAATTTATTGTAAAATATGATTTTTAATATAAACTTTTAGGATTTCAAATAATTTTAAGTCTTGGCAAGCATAGGATTATAATCTGGCACACATGTTTCTTTGCCAACCAGTGTTTCACTCTTGTTTTACTCACTATTTTCTTGGGTTTAGTTTTATTTAGTATAGGCTGTCAGCATTATTGTTTGTAAAAAATGGTACATTTTATTCCTAAAAACTATTTTTTCCTCCAATTGAATTTTTCAATTTGAAAGAATGATACTTTATTCCTACTTTTTATTTTTTTAATTTCTAATTATCTCAAAATATATTGAGTTTTAAAGTTAAAATATTATCATATCTGTAAAAAGTTGTAACTACCTAAATCTGACATAGTTAGTTTCATGCAGAAAAAAGAAATGTATCATAAAAGGCAAATTCTTTAGTTGTACATATGTCTCTCATGACTTCAGGTACTCTTAATACTAATACTTAGGTTCTATTGTTAAAGAAAACTGTTGCTATGATGGTTATTTGTTCACTTCTTAAAAGTATTTCCAACAGAAGGAAATGATACCCCATAGCTGTAGATTCCTGGGAAACTATTAATAGAACAGTTTGGCATGTGGCCATCATTTGATGAAGTGGCTCACTTTGAGCCAAGGTGTTCTACATGTTTCATGAGGCAGAACTACAAATGTTAAACAGACCCTTCAAAAGTTGCTAAGGCAAATTGTGTTTCTTTTGTGGAAAAGGCTAATTCCAGGGTTAATGGAAAGCAGCAACATACTCTACCAACTCTGAATTCCATAATGGTAAAGAAGCTGTCTTTCTCATTTTTATCACCATTTCCTTCTATTCCCACAGCACTTAACACAGTGCCTGGCACATAACAGTATAAAAGGAACTCAGTAAATAGTCATTGAGTAAAGAAAGAACTATAGTAATTATTACTATAATTGCTTATTATAACTGTTTACTATTGGGCCTGTCATTGAGTTCAGGAGTGGAAACGTCTGTATGTTGGTCACATCCCATCCCTGGTTTAATTTGATTTGACCTAGTCCAGGCTTTATTTTCTATGGTCCCAAAAAGTACTGAGTGAAATTATTATTACTTTCTGTTTACATTTTAGCCCAGAGAACAGGTCCACTGTGGAACAATATGAAATGATGATGATGATAGTTTGTTGTCAAAATGATTTTCTTATCATAACAAGGAACATACCACCTCTTAGCTTTGAAAATCCGTCATTCCTCATTGCCAGATTTTGCTGAATTGGTGATATTTTCTCAAACATGCTAAGTTTTTTATTTCCACACTCAAGGTCTTTGCATTCTATTTCTTCTGCCTAAAACACTTTTTCCCCCATTTTCTTTTATCATTTACCCCTGTGTATTCTGAAATTTTTAGCTTAAATATCATGTCTCCAGAGAAATATTCCCTTTACCTTATTTTTAAAGTGGGTTCCCCTGGTTCCCTATCTCAGACTAGAGTTTCTTTACTATCTAGTACTTATGGCAATTAGTAATTTTTTGTTTACTTGGTTTTGTTAGCTTGCCTCACTAGATAATAAATGTGTGGACTACATTATTTTACTTACGGATATATCCCCACTAGATAAATTATTAAGTAAAAATGATAAATAACTGTTTTTAAAAGTGCTCCGACAAACGTCTGATAACAGGAATCTACCTAGAACTCAAAAGAATTAACAAGAAAAAATCAAAAAACCCCATTTATCAGTGGGCAAAGGAGATGAACAGAAACTTTTCCAAAGAAGACAGAAAAATGGACAAAAAACATATAAAAAAATGTTCATCATCTCTAATCATTAGAGAAATGCAAATCAAAACCACAAGGAGATACCACCTAACCCCAGTGAGATTGGCCTCTATCAAAAAATCCCAAAACAAGGCCGGGCACGGTGGCTCACGCCTGTATCCTAGCACTCTGGGAGGCTGAGGCGGGTGGATCGCTCAAGGTCAGGAGTTCGAAACCAGCCTGAGCAAGAGCGAGACCTGTATCTACTCAAAAATAGAAAGAAATTAATTGGCCAACTAAAACTATATAGAAAAAATTAGCAGGGCATGGTGGCGCATGTCTATAGTCCCAGCTACTTGGGAGGCTGAGGCAGGAGGATTGCTTGAGCCCAGTAGTTTGAGGTTGCTGTCAGCTAGGCTGATGCCATGGTACTCTAGCCCGGGCAACAAAGTGAGATATTGTCTCCAAAAAAAAAATAAATAAAAAAAAATCCCAAAACAACAAATGCTGGCGAGGATGTGGAGAGATAGTCCCACTCCTGCTGGTGGGACTGCAAATTGGTGCAACCTCTGTGGAAAAGAATTTGGAGATGCCTCAAAGAGCTAAAATTAGAATTACCATTCGATCCAGCAATACCATTATTAGACATCTATCCAAAACAGCGTAAGACATTCTATGATAAAGACATCTGCACACGAATGTTTATGGCAGCAAAATTCACTCTTGCTAGGTTGTGGAAACAACCGAAGTGCCTGTCAATTCATGAGTGGATTATTAAAATTTGGTATATGATCACAACAGAATATTACTCAAATTTAAGAAATGACAGTGAGCTCGCACCGCCTATATTATCCTGGATTAAGCTTAAGCCCATTATTCAAAGTGAGGTGACACAAGACCTGAAGAATGGGCCCCACTTGTACTTGCCATCAAATTGGTATTGACTGATTAACTCTATGGTGCTCAAATGGTGGTAGTGTTCACCTAGGATTTGGGGGGTAGGGGATAGACCCAAATCCAAGAGATGTGGTGAGCACTGTGAAGGGGAGGGGAATGCTTGAAGTGTATTTGGGGATGGGAATTAGGGGTCTCAATAGGGAGAAGGAAATCCTCTAAAACTGATTTATGTGAATAGCTGTACAACTTGGTAAATTTACTAAT
>CAUYRT010093722.1:0-30903 GCA_963574885.1 Lepilemur ruficaudatus
ATCCTCGCCAGCATTTGTTGTTTTGGGATTTTTTGATAGAGGCCAATCTCACTGGGGTTAGGTGGTATCTCATTGTGGTTTTGATTTGCATTTCTCTAATGATTAGAGATGTTGAGCATTTTTTTATATGTTTGCTGGCCATTATTCTGTCTTCTTTGGAAAAGTTTTTGTTCATTTCCATTGCCCATTTATTGATAGGGTTGTTTGATTTTTTCTTGTTGATTCTTTTAAGCTCTAGATAGATTCTTGTTATCAGACCTTTATCAGATGTATATAGAGCAAATATTTTCTCCCATTCTGTAGGTTGTCTATTCACTCTAATGATAGTTTCCTTGGTTGTGCAGAAGCTTTTTAATTTGATCAGATTCCATTTGTTTATTTTTGCTGCTGCGGTGATTGCTTTGGGAGTCTTCTTCAAAAATTCTTTGCCCAGGCCGATAGGACTTTAGTTCCTTTAGGCACCATTCTTATTGACTGAGTATTGTAAAAATGTATGAACCATATTGTGCCTACCATGGAAGTGATAAGTCACATCACCACAAAGTCACGAGATTACATTATAACACATGAGTCAGGCATTATCAACGATTTATATAGCTAAGTACAAGTCTTCTAGAAAAGAGCCAACACGGCACGGTAGGTAGGCACTGGATATGAAACTGCGGGGGTCTCCTTGATCTGCTACATACCAGAGAGACTAGAAGTCTGCAGAAGATTCTGAAATAAAAATGGCCACATCCCTTGCCATTTAGTGAGGAACAGAAGGCAGAACTGGTGAGGGTTCCTGAGCAGAGCTCAGGGGAGAAGATGGAAACAAGCTTTTCTCAATCTCCTCTCCTGGTGCTGGGCTAAGCTCTCAACATATGTGGCAATGGCCTCCACGGTTCCTTAACTGATTAACAGGTCAATTTAGTTTAAACAACAGACTCGACCCACATTTTCCTCCATTTCATGACCCACCCCTCTAATCACCTTTCCAGTGAAATTCCTCAAAAGAGTTGTTTACGTGAACTGTCTTTCATTTCTCTTCTCCAGTTCTCTCTTAAACCTCTCAAACTGCCCTTGACAAGGCCACCAGTGGCCTCTGCGCTGCCAAATTCAGTGGTCCATTCCCTACTGCTTGACCCACCCCCCATACTTGCTACTTAATACCAATGCCCCAGATAACATCTCCAGGTACGAACACCCCAAATGCCAGACCGACTGGCCTACTGCCCACTCTGCGTGTCCACTCATCATCTAACAGGCGTTTCAAACCCAGCTGTTTAAACCGAATTCCTGGTCTTCCCCATGCCGCCAACCTGCTTCACCCAGACCTTCCTCATGTCAGCTGATGCAGCTCCATTCTAGGATCACCTGGACCAAACACTTGACTCCTCAATTTCTCCTACATCTCTTAGGAAATCCTGTTGGCTCTACCTTCAGAATATTTCCAGATTCTGACCACCCCTCTTCACCTCCATAGCTACTGCCCTGGTCTAAGGCACCATCTTCTTTAGCCTGGATGACTGAAATTGCCTCCACACTGACCTTTGCTTCCACTCTTGTACCCTGCAGTCTAGTCTGCATAAGGAAGAGGGATCCTGGTGAACCCTGAGTCTGATTATGCCACTCCTCTGTGTACAGACATTCAGTGGTTTCCCAGTGAAAGTCAAAATCCTTACAGGGGACCACAAAGCCCTGTGGGATCTTGCTCCCATCACCCGTCTGACCGTTTCACCTACTACTGTTCCCTTCACTCACTGATCTCCAGCTCCACCAGCCTCCTTGATTCCCCTACACACAAACCCATTTCTGCCTCGGGGCCTTTGCACTTACTGTCTCTGTTTTCTGACGTGCTCAGATATCTAAGAGGCTCATTCCCTAATTTTATTTGGGTCCTGCTCACATGTTGTTGCCTCAGGGAGGCCTTTCTTGACCAAAACTTCACTCCTTTCCTCACTGTTCTCTCAACTGGCTTCATTTTTGTCACCTGACATCTCAGATATTTATGTTCTTGTGTGCTCTGCCTGCCTCACCTCATTGTAATCTCCATGAAGGCTGGGATCTGGGGCTATTTTGTTCACTGTTGTATCCCAACTTCTAGAACAGTGCCTGGTGTATAGCAGGTGCATCATAAGTACTTAGCGAATAAATGATTGGCTTCCTGGAAGAGTGAGTCTGAAAGGATAGGTAAGAACGAGCCAAGCAGGTGAGGAGGGAAGAGGGTTCTGGCCAGAGGAAATAGAGACTCAGTGCTATCAAGGCCTGAGGTATGGGCAGATTCAGGAACACACAGAAGTTCTGGATGGTTCTGAAGGACCCTCTCTGTTTGCTCCCATGTCCACTCAAGGGACTCTTGCAAAGTGAGGCCCCTTCATCCCTCGGTTATCAGGCCATTGCCTGGCTTGTCTCAGGGAGAAGCTCCTGGAGTCTGAGATGGCAACTGCCCGTGCCTTTGCAGCTCAGGAGCTCCCACCTGAGGAGCAGAACCGCAGGTGAGGGGCATGGGTAAGAGTGAAGGTAGGAGAGGAGGGAGGAGCGCTCAGATTAATCCCGTGGGTTCATCACACCGGAAAGGTGGATCCAGAAAAGCCATGTCTGGCAGGTAACGGGCCTCTGCCCATGTGACTCAGCAGCCTCCAGTGTGGCACCCAAGCCTGGCTGGCTGAAGTAAGCCTAGTTCCCCAAGGCCTGATGAGTGAGGTTGTAAAGAGCTTGTTAAAACGCATTGCAAAACCATTCACCGTCCCAGCAACATGCTTTAAAACCAGGCTCAGAACTAATCCAAAAAGAAGGCGTCTTGATCCAAGTGCACAATGCATGTGAACAGGTCACCCAGCATCTGCCAGGAGGCCTTAGTTCCAAGTAAACTGGGAAATGAATGCTGCCGTTGAGTGTGTAGCCCATTAGTGAAGGGCCACTGGCTCCCAAAGGCGCTGGGATTTAGATGCTCAGCCTCCACAATAAGGCTGCTTCACGCTCCTCTTGCTGCCTTCACGAAGCCTCCCCAAGTGCCTTCCCAGGGTGATCATGTATCCCATTTGGTTGACAAGGCTCAGAGAAGCTACGTCTTGCCTTCGACAACCCAGCAAGTCAGGTCCTTAGGTTGAAACTGAGACCTAGAGCTCCTGCCCTACTGTGGCCGTTGGACGCACCCTCTGAGGGCTCCAGAAGACAGCAGAGGCCACGGGGCAAGGCTTCTGGCATGCAAACTGTGGCAGGCAGAGAGGATGGGCAGGCATGGGTGGAGCACTGAGAACCTCACAGCACAGCAGGAAAAACAACTCAAAGCACATGTCCTACCCGAGGTGTGCCAGTGGCATTTTCTTTGTAAATAAGGGACTTCAGTACTGAGATTAGTACTTGTATGATCATAAAATGTTGGGCTGGAAGGGGCCCCAGGACAGCATCAACCCAATTTCTTCTGTTTCCTGGTGAGGAAATGGGGCTCCAGAAAGACCAACTCAGTTGCTCAAGGTCACACAGTTGGTTGATGCTGGAGCAAGGACTGGGGCCCGTGCATCTTAAGCACTTTCCGAATGCCAGTGGTTCTTACAATAATCCCCTGTTCTCCGACACCACCCTGAACCCAAGTCAATCGCCCCCTCTAAAACATTAGGTAGCTCCTCCCCTCTGCTCTCCTGCCCTCTGAACTCAAGTGGCACGAAGACGCCACGGTCACAGGGTGGGTGTGCCCTGTTCAGACCTGTAATTGAAGATTTAAAACCTCCTGAGTCTTCTACTCATTTGGTCTTGAAGCCAAAACTAACAAGGCCATGAAAAGAAATGCTGGGGAACCTGCGAGACTCATGGGGGGCAGCTTCTGGGACTGACAAGGTCAGGCCCACTCTGGGGCACGTGCTGGAGGGAAACGTGTTAGGAACTGTGTTCTCAGGTTCTTGCCTGGGCTGTCCATTCCACTGAGTGACGATCATCGCTCTCGGCAGGGGCGGCAGCTGCCAGCGGGAGGCTCTCCCAGCACTCGCCCACCAGGTGTTCTTCCCATGCGCCACGTCAGCTTGGAGGGGAGTGCCATGGCCCAGGCGCTGATGGGCAAGGAGGTGCAGCTCCCTCTCCTCTGCCATCCAGGTGTCAACAGATGGGAATGGATCTGCCCCTCCCTTAACAAGTAAATAGAACTTTTGCAGGCTGAGTAATCCCACACAGGATAAGCCAGACTGTCAGTTACCCCAGGTTTTCCAGCGGGGGTCAAACCTCGTTAGCCCTGGATCATAGAGCCCATCAGAGTTCTTGTAAGGAGTGGTGTTTCCAGAGTGCCGGACAGCCACCGGACAGTGTGAGGCTGATGTCCCCCAGCCAGAGTTACAGTGAGCCACGTCATACCCCAGTCCCCACAGCCTCGAGGCTCTCGGTTCCACGCAGGTGCCGTCAACCCCTCCCATTCAGCCCCAGCAGAGTGAGGCTGCTGAGCAGATGGGGCATGCAAGGAACCTCCCCCTTGTTGGAAAAGACACCAGCTCCAAACGTTTTCATTCTCATAGCTGCTTTCTGACCTCAGTGAAATGGGCAGGGCCATTTCCTCTTTCTTCTGATTGCCTTCCAATGCCAGGCCTCTAGTGAGGGGGCATCCTGGCTGCATCCTGACAAGCACAAAGCGGGCACTGGCAAGGTGGACAGAGATTGGGTTAGAAGTTGGGTCCTTGAGTCCTGCAGCCACGTCGGAGAGAGCGTGTGGGTTAACATGGTCAGGGCACCAGGCCAGGAATCAAAATCTTGGGTTTTAAATGCTTGCTTAGGTGTCACTTCACATTCCTGAACCTCAGTTTCTTCATCTGTAGAATGGGGGTAGTAATACCTCCCCTGCTCACCTCATTTAATTTTGAGCTAGATTAAATGAAAGTTTTAAAAAGCCAATGAGTACCCCCAGAAGTTAGTCCTCACTTTGCCCTCATGAGCAACCATGGTGTTCTGGTGGCCCAGCTTCTGGGGCGGGGAATCCCATATGAGAGAGAACAATGTAGGTGAGCCCCAGGGTCACCACTTGCCCCCCTCCTTTCTATACATATTCTATAGGCACTGTGCCAAGAGGCACTGTTCAAAGAAGAAAGGGACACCATCCCTAGTTTCAAACAGGGACAGGAGAACTAACTCCTTAGTCCCAGCCCTCAATAGCCATTGTCCGATTCAGCAGGAAGGAAACTTTGGTTGGGGTGACACAAAACGTCTCAGGCTTCAGCCTGCACCTAACTGGTAAACCCTAACATTGGTAAGAGATCTTTCTGCACCTTTCAGGGCTGAACAGACCAAGCACCGGCTGAGAACTGCGGACATCAACAGTCCAGCTCCTTGTATGTTACATACCTCACTGACACGTCTCACCCGTCCCAAGTGCTGGCTTCTTTGACTCTCACAAGACTGCTTTTTAGCACCAGGTCACGCTGGGGTCAGCCACCAATCCCTAACGCTAGAGAAACTCACCTCTGACTGCGAATCTCCAGGTTTATCTACCAAGCAATGAATTGGCACTTTTCACCGGGAATGACTACCAGGCGCTTTAGAGCTGCATTAAGCCCGGTGACTTAATGACTCTCCTGTTTAATGGAAGCAAAAGCCGTTTAAGTGGTCACAGCTGCCAGGAACTCTGCTAAGAGGGTGAAACTTTCCGAGCAGGTTGGGCAGTGGCAGCGCTAATCGGGGAGCCGGCCGCCCCCTGCCCGCCCCTATGGCAGGCGTGTTTTGACAGCCCCATGAGAACAGCAGCGTTGCTTGCTCCTTCCCTCCTCACGTCTGTGCGGCAGCCCATCGTTTGCCACGGGAGGGGTCGGGGAGGAAGAAACAATCAAGCATTGTCTTGTTCAGGATGGTGTGTCAGGGCCTCATGGAATAAATATTATCTGCCTGGGAGGGGAACTGGCTGGAAGACAGCTCACTGTGTCAGGTGCGGGCTGGGGGTGGCGGGAGGGAGGGCGGGATGTTTGGATTCGGTTTTATTATTAGTTTAATCTTTTTCTCCCTTAGTGCTGCAGAGTTTTTCCCCCTGACGGGCCATTAAGCATGAAGGCTGTGTCTTTCAGGGCTTTGACAAGAAGAAACAAAAGAGATTTTCTGCAGCGTGTGCCCTTGTGTTACTGAGGCTCCTTGGTCACCCCAGTCCAGCTGTGGGTGACAAGGGGCGCCTGCTGGGGGACGCGCACAGGAGCGCTCCGCTGGGGCAGCCCTGGGCAGCCCCACGTCTTCCTAGGCGGTCCACGCTCTGCCTTTCTTTGCTCGGGCAAGTACCCTAAGGACAGCAGCCGCCTCTGGAGGTCTGGGAAGACCAACCCCAAGTATTCCAGTAGGTCAGCATTTATTGAGTTCCTGCTGTGTGCAGTTCACTAAGTCTTCTAGTCTGCTGTATTTTTCATGGCTCCTTCAAGTCCTTTGCCTCGGGAAGGTCACACATCTCTCTAGAGTAAAGAACTAAAGACCAACGACTCAGAGACAGATGCTTGAGGATTATTTGCTCCACAAAGGCCAAGCCTGGTCAACTCGGGAGAATGAGAGGGTAAGAAAAGCAAGGGCCCCGCAGCCTTGCTGCAGCCACGGAGCAGCGCAGCAGTGAAACGGTGACTCCACCGTGCAACCAGCAGTCCTCTTCCCAGCGCTGTTTAAGCACAAACCTTTCCCTCATCCCTAAATCCATTTCGGGGACAAGCCACCTGCCCAACTGCTGTAATAGTAGTTAGTAATGATTGAGAATTGACAATACGTTGGGCCTTGTGCTAAGTGCTTTCCATATAGTATCTCACTGAACACACAGGACATGCCTGTGAGAAAGCCTGGAGAAGTGAGGAGCTCGTCCAAGGTCACACAGGTCAGAAGAAGGCTTCCAACCCGCCTCTACCTACCCCCAAAGTCTTAACCCCTCTGTGGCACTTCCCAGCAGCGGGGATGATTTGGGAAGACCCTCCCACCCCTCCATGCCCATTTGTCCCTCTCAGCCAGATGTGTCTTTGCTAAGGAAAGGGGTGCTGTCTTGGCTGTGACGTGGCCCAGGAAAATGGTGCCACAGACTGCGCTTGAGCCCACCTTCATGTGCTAGGGATCCTGTGTTCCCAGAGGGCAGAGACTCTGTCTGTGTACTTTTCTTAATTATTTCTGTGTACAAAATAATGCAGTGCTGCGCTCAGTGCCATGTACAATTAGGGATTTAATACATGCTTTGTGAGGGTGATAAAGATCTCACCATCCCAGCCAGTGAAATAAACATTGCCTCCCTTCTCTCAAAGAAAAACAAAGAGCCACAGGAGGCTAAGCTGTCCCAGGTCTGCTGCACAGAGTGTGGAGACAGCATAGGCAGGTGAGTCCTGCAGACCTGGCTTAGCCACACACTAACTGGGCCCCTGGAGTGAACCAGCTGACATTTCCAAGGCCAAGTTTCCCCAAACGTGAGGAAAGGTCCTAGCACCTTGTAGGTCATTGTGAAGATCAGGTGAGAAAATGCCCATGAAGCTTCTAGCAGCCCTACCTGGCAGAAGGTGGGTGTTCATGTCAGTTTCCTTAGTGCCCAGGCATCTTCTTCCTCCCGTGGAGCTCTCGGCATTTTAGAGCCCTTCAGGAAGACCCAGAATGCAGCTGTGTGTTGACATAAGGAGCGCTGGCAGGGAGGGAGGATCTGCACTTGGGTGGATGTATCTCCTACACCTGCTTTTGGTTCCCCTTTGCCTTGGGGACATTCCCACCAACACAGGCTGCTGCCACCATGTCCTGCTAGCTAGCATGCACTGCTGTTCTTATTTAGCCAAAAGGTCCAGACTTGGATTCCCTGTTGTCCTCAGTGGCACAGCTGAGACCAGGGTGGAGCTTTACATGATGTAACCCAAGTGGGGACCAACAGCCAGAGAGAAACGGGCAAGAAATCCTCAGGGCGACCTCTGCACCACGTGGCCCACAGAGAGAGGCCTCTCTGCCCACCCCCACCTCTCCCCAAGGGGACACCCTACAGCCTTTCTAGAGTCCTCAAGGTCCAGGCTTGAGAGAAAGGCCAAGGGGCCAGAGCTCTCTCTCCCACCCAAGACGCAATTTGTGAATTCTTACTTCCAGCAGGAAGACAGACCTTCTCCCCAGAGCGTAACAGCAGTGAACTCTCCTTTCAAAGAGCCTGCTCCTTATATTTGGGAGTGTGCCCACCGAGTAACCATGTCAGTTCACTACAATAAGCCATGTGGCCATATGTGAGTTCCTCCCCAAAGGGAAGAGGAGGGAAACTCTATTAATATTACAAGTGCTTTATATTTACGCTCTCACTGGATCCTTACAACAGCCCTGTCAGATATTTTAGGATCATCACTCCTAAACTGCAGATAAAGAAATTTTGGTCTTGAGATGTTGAGTGAATGACCAGGGTCACATCCGGCTAGCAAGTGGCAGAGCAAGCTGTCAAGCTCAGTGGTTTCATTCCAAGCCCAGTTCCTTGGTCTCCCTGCCCTTGAGTCCAGGATACCAAGCCAGTAACTGAACCTTCCCAAGGAATGAGGCTAGAACTGTCCTACTGGCAGCGTGAGAGGGCTTCCTGGAAGGACTGAGTTAAAGGAGCACTGGATGCAGCCACATGCATGAGGCAAGGGGGCCTGGCAGTTGTCCCTATATCTTCCAGCTAGTAGGACAGGGACCTGGTTCAAATCCAGGCTTTCCTACTTGGAAGGTTGTGTGGTCTAACGCCATTACTCTCAGTGCCTCAGTTTCTGCATCTGTAAAATGGTAAGAAACACACCAGTTAACATATGTAAGGTCCTTAGCATGGTGCCCAGTATTTAATAAAAACCAACATTTTAAATTAACATTGTTGTTGTTGTTGTTATTCCCTTTCAAAGTTTTGCAAGAGGTACATGAGATGATGGATATGCAAATGCGTTATAAGCTGCAAAGGTAAGGAATGACCGCTCACATATGCTGAGAAAGTAATAGGAAAAAAGCCTGAAACTTTCAATAGGAAACACAGAAATACTTCTCCAAAAAGCAATCATTCACCTTCAGGTTTTATTTCAATTTTAGACTAGATCTTTTATATTATATACATAATTGTTTACATTTCACTTATTTATCCTCAATCATCACATAACATAGGCATTTTTAAAAAAGCATTGCCTGGTCTAAGTAGTCCCTGGGTGCCTTAATGTGAACAGAGACTACAATTAAGCTCTGTCTCTCTTTCTCAGCTATTCCAGGGCAATCCTTCTTGACAGTCTGGAGAAACCAGGCGGGCAAGACCTCCAGTGAGGGGGAGTTGCTATTAGCCAATTAATGGCTGAAAGCCCAATACAATAATACCACCCCTCGATGTCCTACAGCAGAAGCTCCTTGGCCCACATTTGGTCAGGTTTAGAATGACCAATTAGTCAAACAAGAGTTACTGAGTGGGACTCTGTGGCCAGCACCTTGCTGGAAACAGCGGGGTCTATCTCAGGGATGTGTCTATGCATGGTTCCTGCCCTTGCAGAGATCAACCTGGCTGATGGAATGAGACCAATGAAGCAGAAACAACTAGAGAATCATAAAAGACACTAATATCATGAACCGTTCAATTTTATGGCACAGAATCTAAATGTTAGCGTGTAGAGGGAGATGGCCGAAAGCTAGAGTGGGCAAGGAAAGGTTCATCGAGAAAAGGCTTTTTAGCTGGGCCTTGATAGGTGTGTGGGAGTGCACCAGTGGGAAGGAGACTGGCAGGGAGAAGCTATGTGAGAGAATCTAGGGGGAAGAAAAGAACAAAGATCCTTCATAGGGCAGAGGCCGGAGTAGAAGGAGGGCATCCTAATTCCCAACCTTATCCACTGTGTTGCAAGAACCAGGAAAAAGAATTCCTGTTGGCAATAAAACCAGTTGAAGGTGATCTAGTCTAGTTCTTCCTATTCTGCCTCCCACATTTACAGCTATGCAGGAACTCTGGCAATTCTGAAACTCAGTCTCCTCACCTGTAAAATGGGGATGGTAATACACATCTAGCGGAGACACTCTGAGAATTAACAGGGATGATATGTGCAGGCTCCCGGGGCAAGTGCTAGCAGGCGGGTAATGAGGGCAAGTCTCCCTTCGACCCCCCTCAGCTCTGCTCAGGTGCACACAGAGAAGAAACGTGCTCCATCTCTCCTTCCAAAGAGTGGGAGTCGCTTTGCATCTCCACCCCTTCAACTAAGTTTATTGCAAGGATAAATACAGAGCTCTCTTGTGGCCTATCAGGGAAGGAGAACCAGACCCCATGTGAAACTCTTGCTGCTGACTTTGATTCGCAAGAGGTGCCTGGGGAGACTGACTCAGGCCCACCTTCCCAGAAAGCTTACCTGCACCCTGACCTTGTGGGGAACCTCCATCCAACTAGACAGGGGCCCTTCAGATCTAGGGCTTTCTGAATGGAGTCAGCTGTCCTACGGCAGTACCCTCCTCCGGCCTTGCCACTCTTTCTCTCTCCTCCTTGAGAGGACAGGGAGGCAGGAATGGCCCTGGGAGAACTCAAAGAGCTGACTGGCCCAAGGCTGGCAGGGAGCTGCTCCCCTTGAAACAGCAGGGGAGAGGCTGGCCTGAGAAAGCACTAGAGCCAGCGCCGTCCTTGGCGCAGCCCCGCGTTAGGGACCTTGTTTGTGAGAAGGCCGTGCGGTTGCTAGGGTTGGAAACAAACGCCCTACCGAAAATGCTTTGGGAGGAAGGAGTGTCTAATCAATCAGCCCTGAGGGACAGGCCCACACTGCCTGACCGTGCTCCTCAGCCTGGTTTCAGGCCACCGAGTCCAAGTTTCTGCCACAGACCTAGGGCTGAGGCTGTTTCCAAAGAGCCCCGTAATTGTTTTCCACCTGTGCCTTGCCCAAACACCACTGGGGCGCAGGGACACCTTCTCTCTCTCCTCCCTTCAGTCTGGGCCCCAGAAATAATTAGAGAAGGAAGGAATCAGACCAGCGAGGCCGGGTCTGGGAGGGGAAGCCTGGCGGCTCTGTAGGGCGAAGAGGCAGTGACATCGGTGGCTGAGGGAGCCTGCGGTGTTCTACACGGCCGGGTGCACAGCAAGCTCAGGGACGGAGGAGGGGCCAGGCATACGGGGGACCACGGCGCTCTGCAAAGAGCCCTGCTGTGCCGCGGGAGGGAGCGCGGACAGGTGTGACCACTGGGACTCTGGCTCCTGGGGCTCCCTCAGCCTCCTTCCTCCCCTGGGGCATCGCCGCGCTTCAGGGGCAGCTCCCGGCGCGCCATGCGGCGGCAGTCGGGGACCGCAGCGCTGAGCTCGGCACCGCACACTTGGCTGGGGGTGGGGGCGCGAGACGGGCAGTGCGCGTGCGTGCTTGCGTGTGTGCGCGTGCGGGTGTGCCCTGCGCGGGTACGTGTGAGCGCGCGCTGTGAACGAGTGCGTGTCCGTGCGTGCGCGCACGTGTGAGCGTGGGAGTGAGAGGGACTTGCAAGACCCGGGCAGTGCGCGCGCGTGGGAAAGTGCACGCGAGCGCGGACGTCTGTGAGCGCGCGTGTGTCCGCGGGTGCGTGTGTAAACAGGAACTGGTAGGGGCACCCTCATAGAGAATTCTAAGCCGCCAGAGCACTGTCCGAGGCGGATGCATAGAAAGTCCTAGAATGTAAGGTCCTTAGGGGAGGGGTGTTTGATTGTCCACAGGCTATATCCCCAGTGCCCATTAGAGTACCTGGTACGTGGGAGGTGCTTAATAAATAGCTGTTGCATTAATGAATGGGAACTGGAGAGAGTGGAGAGAGGACAAAGCCACATTTCACCTCCTTTGTTCTTCTTGGTACCAGCCCTGGCCTCCCTCCAGTGCTAGCCTTTCTCTGCATCCAGGTGGTACCAAGTTTCCCCACTCCTGCCCTTACAGCTTCTCCCCTTTGTCTGTCTGTCCCCACCATCTACTGCCAGCTAGCCCACCACTGTCAGAGAGTGGAAGACAGCAAATAGAGAGCTATCGAGATGGCCTCCTCCTCCTGAGAGGATGTGGGATGGTGGGGTGAGACTGGGCAGTCTTCCTCTGGGCCTCAATTTGGGAATGTAGACTTTGAGCTTCAGTTTCCCCACTTTCAAACAGCGGCTATCCCTGGGCGTGGTGGCTCACACCTGTAACCTTAGCATCTTGGGAGGCCAAGGCAGGAGGATCACTTGAGGTGAGGAGTTTGAAATCAGCCTCATCAACATAGCCAGACCCTTGTCTCTACAAAAAATGGAAAAATTACCCCGGTATGGTGCTGCCTACGTGTAGTGCCAGCTACTGAGGAGGCTGGGGCAAGAGGATCCCTTGAGCCCAGGAGTTGGAGGTTGCAGTGAGCTATGATGACACCACTGCACTCTAGCCCTAGCAACAGAGCGAGACTGTTTCCAAAAAAAATAAAAATAAATAAAACAGCAGCTATCACGCTGTTCACACAGGAATGTTGTGAAGAGTCCAGGTTACAGGAGGTGGAAAAGTGCTAGAACACATGGTGTCTCCTAAAGAAATGTTAGTTTCTTTTCCTGACTAGTACACAACAGTCTGGGAGTGCCCCATGTGTGGCTGGGGATTGGTTATGGTTTGATAATCACTACCAGAACTCCCCTCCTTTTTGCACAAAATGGTTTGAGGAGAATTTAATGGTTGCTGAAAATTGAGGCAAGCTTCATTTCTAAAATGTTTAGAAGTTAATATGCTATGAGTCATGTATTCTGCCAGGGTCTCCTCTCACTCCAGTGGGAGGTTTTCCAAGTAATTAAACAATCAATCAGGTTGTGACCAAGCTGAAATACACTAGCCCTTTCCACCTGGGGACCTTCTCCTACACAGGCCACTGCTGCCTCCACAATGATCATGGAGATTAGCCAGTTCTTCCTTCAGCTACAGAGGGAGACACTTGAAAACCTAACCCTGGCAATAACACTTTTTATCTCAGAAGGAAGGATCAGATTTCACCCTTCTCAGCCTGATAAAAGGACCTACCAGAAATAACAAACTTCATGGGGTAATTAAGAAACTACTCTCTTACAAATTGGTAGATGTCTCCTTTCTTTTCCTTGGGACAAGATGGAAAGGATGTTGTTTTTCTTTTGCCATGGTGAAGCTGCTGCGATTGACCACACCACCCGGGGAATCGGTCACCTGTGGGTAAGCTGATAGCTTGCCGTTCCAGGGCGCGCCTGCCGCCAACACACTCCAGGAGAAAGTGTTACATTCTCTGTGCAGCCCTTCCTGATGAAAGGAAAACTTCAATCATATTTAGCTGAAGGAGCTCTTTAAACGTGGCCTGTCAATATCCTGGAGGTGGAGAGTTGCACCAAGGTTAAGAAAAGGTCTTCTGGAACTGGCTAGACATTTATTTGTTTAAAGGGATTAGGTGCATTCGGTCTGAGCCTGATCAATACTGCCTATTTCTGGGCTTGTAGAAAGTAGTGCAAATGTTCCACAGAGAACCCAGGAAGTTCCTAAAGGCTCCAGGAAGGATTTTTTTTTTTATTTGATATTGAGGAAAAATCCCTAACTGTAGGATTTCTAAACCCTGATCTGTTTTAATTTAGAGATCTTCTAAAAAGTTATTGGAAATAAGACCAAAAGCCCAATGGCAAAATTGGAATCAACACTAGCCTTCTCCTTCCACCTGGACATATTCTATCTCACTCCTTTCCCAGGCACCAGTAACAATAAATAAAGGAAGTAAACACAAGGGCTTAAGATGAATTGAAGACTTGTGAGTTACGAAAGTTGGTAGGAGTTTTATTTCTAGGAGCCTCTAAAAACTTCTTGGATGCCTCTCTGCCTTCAGCCTGTCCCCTTCCACTCTGCTCTGTGTGGTGCCAACTGCTTTTTTCAACAGACCTGGACATAAAACATGAGAAGGGGGGACTTCCTAGTACAGTGGCTCCTTGAATATGGTCCAAGACTAGCAGCAGCATCACCTGGGAACTTACTGGAGCTGCAGATCCTTCTTAGGGAAGGGCCCAGACATCTGAGCGTTAACACGCCCTCCACATAGCGCTGTGTGCTGAAGTTTGAGCATCACTGCCTTCTTGGCTACAAGATGCTTCCCATACCTCACTGACTGACCCCAACAGGTCCCTTAGAGTCCACCCATGCTCTCCTAATACTCTCTGTTCCCTGTACATTTCCTTTTTATGTATCTTTAATAACCTATGCTTGTTCTTTTGGATGACATTGCCTTCTCCTCTGCCTGACAAACTCCTGTTTATCATTTAAAGCCCAACTCACAGATCTGCCCTCTGGAAACTTCACCTGTTTTCTCCCAGCTGAGCTTCCTTCTCTCCTTCTTGTCTCCCTACAGCTCCTATGCATGCCTCAGCATGACTGTACATGGTTCTTTGGCACGACCCGTATGTGGTCTGTAATCGCAAGGTATCCCCAGTGCCTAGTGTTGTGCCAGGAATTCGGTAGGTGCTTAGTAAATATGTATTGAATAAATGAATAAGTGAATGCATGAGCCCAAGTACAGTCATCCTTCAGTATTGGTGGATTGGTTTCAGGATCTTCTGCAGATACTGAAATCCATAGATGTTCAAGTCTGTAATATAAAATGACATAGTATTTGCATATAACTTAGGCACTTTCTCCATATACTTTAAATCATCTCTAGATTACTTACAATGCCTAATACAATGTAAATGCTATGTAAATAGTTGCTAATACTGTACTGTTAGCTGGACGTGGTTGCTCACTCCTGTAATCCCAGCACTTTGGGAAGCTGAGGTGGGAGGATCACTTGAGGCCAGGAGTTCGACACCAGCCTGGGCAATATAGTGAGAGCCTATCTCTAAAAATAAAAAAAATTACTGTGTTGTTTAGGGAACAATGATAAGAAAAAATGTCTGTACATGTTCATTACAGATACAATTTTTTTCAGTATTTTCAATCCAAGATTGGTTGAATTCATGAATGTGGAATCAAGGAGGGCCAACTGTATTATATCTGGCCTCACGGGGTAATGGAGACAGGTGACTGGCTTGTGGGCACACAGCTGGTTGCTTCAGAGTCTGATCTGGCCCCCAGGCACCCTGTCTCCTAGCCAGGACAGTCCATAATCCTTTGGTTTGCTTCACCTAGACTCCATGTCTTTAGGTTATGTAATTATTGAACAGAGTCATTTTTGGCTACTTTGTGACCGATAATTATACTAAGCACACAGAACAGGTACAGTTCTTCCCCTTAGGCTGTGGACCTGTCACTGGTGAGGCCACAGCCTATCTCAGTTATCTCCACATCTCTCTGTGTTTGTAGTTATATATGGCACCGACCTATCGTAGTAGTATCTAGACCAACTATTAACCCATTTATAATGCCCAGGAACCAATTTGTGGCAGCCAGCAATTAGCTCCATACATGTTGTTAATTTTTCTCCCTTTGAAGTTTAATAGATGGTTATTATGATGTAGTGCTTGCTGCCTCCAAGTCTGCAGGCTTTGTGCAGCCTCAGTCAGCAGCTAGAGAAAATTGAGCTCTGCAGGGACGTTGCATGCAGCGTAAAGCAACTCTCTGGATTCTCTTGTGTTTTGCAAGCACTGTGATCCATTGACCAACCTGTGTGTTGGTCCACTAATTAATAGTATGCATATTAAAGTATTTTAATAAAAGGCGGTACTATAATAAAAAAATACTTGTATGTATTAATATCTTCTCTGAACCAGGCACTGTCCAGGCATGGGAATAGAGTGGTGTGAAGGCTTCTTGGAGGTTATGTTTTCATGGACTCCTTTCAGCTGTTATGTCCCTATAGTGTTTGCCATCTTGAACCTCATCTTTTGGAAACACTCTTGCATTCCATGCCACCGATATCCTGCAGTTCTCCTCTGTCTGTCTTTCTTTCTTTTCTTCCTTCCCTCCTTCCTTCTTTCCTTCCTTCCTTCCTTCCTTCCTTCCTTCCTTCCTTCCTTCCTTCCTTCCTTCCTTCCTTCCTTTCTTGGACAGAATCTTGCTCTGTCACCCTGGGTAGAGTGCTGTCGGGTCAGTCTAGCTCACAGCAACCTGAAACTCCTGGGCTCAAGTGATCCTCCTGTCTCGGGCTCCTGAGTAGCTGGTATTACAGGCATGTGCCATTATGCCTGGCTAATTTTTTCTATTTTTGGTAGAGACAGGATCTCACTCTTGCTCAGGCTGGTCTCAAACTCCCGAGCTCAAGCGACCCTCCTGCCTTGGCCTACCAGAGTGCTAGAATTATAGGCATGAGCACCGCACCTGGCCCCTGTCTTTCTTATTGTTCCTTCTCAGTCTCTTTTACAGATTTCTCTTCCTTTACCTATTCATTCAAGCATGGGTATTTGGCAGTCTTGGTCTCAAAAATTAATGAAGTGAGCTTGTCACTTGAAAGAAAACTACTAACAGTGTTTATTGTCAATGATAAAATGTGGTCTTTCAAACGAAAATTAGAATTTTGGAAAACATGCATCTGTCTCCATGAACATGACAATGTCCCAATTCTTAATGACTTTTGATGAGAATGGTGGTGATATTAACAAATATGTAGGGTTTGTTTTGAGTCTTGTATAATGAGATGTACCAACATTTGGAAGTTTTGTATAACTTAGGGAGCCAATATTTTCCAAATGTCCAGTGCTTGATAGTACAAAATCATACAGATGTAGAAATAAAAAAGATCTATTTGTGTGCAAGATGGACCAATAGTCCTTAATGTAACAGAGTTTGAAACTCTGATTAATAGGGCTGCCAATTCCACATTGCGATGAACCTTTAAGAAACTACCACTTACCCAGTTTTAGTGTCATATCAAAGAAAATCCATAAATAGCTAAAAAAGGCTTCTCCCTTTTCCAACTATGTATCTGTGTGAGGCAAGCTTTTCTTCACATTCTTCAATCAAAACAACATATTGCAAAAAACTGAATGCAGATATGAGAATCCAGCTATCTTTTATTAAACCTTAAACCTAAATTAAATACCTTCTATTAGACATTTTGCATATATATTTTTTTGTCTTGGACAATACAAATATGTTATTTAAGTCAACCTGTCCTGTCCTTATTGTTATTATTTTTCAATGATTAACAAAATATTAAACATTTCTAGTTTCAATTTTGAATATAGTACATATCAATAGAAATGATCCACATAAACACAAAATCCTTCAGGTCCTCCTTAATTTTTCAAAGTATAAAGGCATCTTAAAGCCAAAAGTTTGAAAATTGCTGGCCGGCAAGAGTAAGGTCCCAGCTTCCCTGCACAACATATTAGGTCCTTCATCCTTTGGCCTCTGCCACGCCTTCCTGCTTCAGCTCCCAGCACTGCCCTGTCACCATCATGATATTACAAGCCTGCATGGCCAGCTTCCCCAGGCACCAGGCGGCTTCAGGCTTTATGCCTTTGCTCGCCCTCTGCCTGGGCTGTCCTTTTTGTATTTTGTTTTGTTTTGTCTTTTTTTCTGCCTTTCAAATACCTGTTCATGTTTCAAATACACTTACTGCCATTTCCTTTAATGAGAACCCACCACCCCAACTTTCTCAGGAAGACTTGATCACTCCTTCTTTGTGGCCCCCGGGACAATTCTGTCTGAGTACCGGCAGCGCTGCTGTGCTGGCTCTCCTATTTGACCCCCAGGCCTCACCGTGGGTACAGTTGGGGACATTTCCCTAAGGTAGGCGAATGGATTATTTCTAATTTTTTACTCTGACTAACAAAGCTGTTTTGGACCTACTTGTACCTGTCTCCTTGGGCCCTTGTGCAGGAGGTTCTCCAAAGGAGATTTCCTGGAGAGGGAACGACTGGGTCACGGGGCCTGTGCGTCACTTTACCAAGGATTGCTGCACTGTTCTCCAGACTGGCCACACTGAAACATTCTACGCCAGCATCGAATAAAACCTTCTGATTTCCCCCACATTCTTGCCAACACTTAGTGTTGTCTGACTAATTTTTTTCCTAAACTGATAGCTATGAAATTTTAATTTTCTTTCTCCTGATTACTAACAAGGTGAAAATCTTTCTATAATCCCCTCATGTTTTCTCTTCTGTGAGCTACCTGTTCAGAGATACCCTTTATCTATTTTTCTTTTGGGATGTCTTTTTCTTAACGTCTTATAATTTTTTATGCATGGTGGATACTAACCTTTCCCCTGTTCTGTACATTGCAAATCTCTCCTCTTTGTGTGTGGTTGGTCTACGGAGTCTTCTATTGTATGGAAGTTTTACATTTTAATACAATCAAACTTATCAATCTTTTCCATTATAGTTTAAGCTTTTGATGTTTAATGGATTCTTCCCCATGCCAAGTTCATAAGATACTACATATATTTTGGTCAAAAATGTTGAGAGTTTTACTTTTTACATTAGAGTCTTTAATCCTTCTGAGTTTATTTTTTGGTAAGATGTAAGGAAGGATTTTACTTTTATCTTTTCCCATATGCATAATCAATTGATCCAAATTCATTAATTGAATATTTTATCCTTTCTCAATTGATTTGAAATGTCATTTCTCTCTATATCCCCATTGGTCTGTCTCTGAGCCTTTTAATCCATTGATTTATTTCAAGGGACAGCAAACTTTTTCTGTAAAGGGGCACGTTTGGGAGCCATAGGGTCTCTGTCACAACCACTCATCTCTGCTGTAATAGTGAAAGCAGCTGAGAGTGGCTGTGTGACAATAAAATTTTATTTACAAAGTAGGCAGTGGGCCAGATTTGGCCCATGAGCCATAGTTTGCTAACCTCTAGTCTATTTATCTACCCTTGTACCAACATCACACTGTTTTAGTTATAAAATGTGTAGCTTTATAGGTCTTCATTTGGTACAATCAGTCTTCCGTTCTTGTTTTTCTTTAAAATTGTCAAAGCTATCCTTGGCCCTTCATTTTTCCATATAAATTGGGTCACCTTAGAAATTCTTTAAAAATTCCTCTTTTTAGGGAGGAGGAATTTCTTCTATTTTGCTTTCCTAACTTCTTGAAGTAGACAGTGGGCTCTTTGATTTTCTTTCTTCTTTTTAGCTATTATCTTAGCCGTGTCTCACAGATTCGATTGCTACTATTCTCACTGCTGTTATTATAAATACTTTGTAATACCTATTATGATTTTTTATGTGAAGTAGAGATTATTTAGAAGTGTGCTTAAGTTGTCCAAATGTAAAGAAGTGGAGGTTTACCTATTTTGGGGTTATTAATTTCATATTTAATTGCATTGCACTTGAAGAATCTGGTCTAATTATTTAAACCGGTTTTCACATTTTTTAAAACTTTTTTTGTGGCCTAGTACATGGTAAAATTTTATAATTATTCAAGAATGCATAAAATATTATGTTCTCTAATTGTCAGGAGCCATTGCTGTATTCTTTCACTTAGATCAAGCTTATTACCTGTACTGTTCTGAGTTTTTCCACATGATTGTGGATGTCTCCATTTTTCCTCATAGTACTGTACGTGTTTGCTCTATATATGTATTTAAGGTTGGTGTGATTGCATACTTTCAGGCTTTCTGAGGAGGCCTCCAACAAATAACACCCTCTCCCCTGCCTGAGTCTGAATAAATTGAGAAATAAAACAAAAAGTAAAAATGTAGGTCAAAGTATCACCTTTACTTTTAACTTGATTATTGAGTATCTCCTCCACGGTGAATGCCTTTGAGTGGGCAAGTATCTTCATACTCTGCCTATTACAAAAGATCCATCCACCTTTCTTTATCCCAAGCCTCCTTGTTATCAATCTTCCAATCTTGTTCTTTCCAAGTCCCTGATCAGCTGCCCAACCTAGCAGTAACTGTCCATAAATTAGTGCAAGCATACGTTGGAGATATTGCTGATTTAGTTCCAGACCACCACAAAAGAGTGAACATTGCAAGAGTGAACATATGCAACTCATAAAGTCAGTTACATGATTTTTTGGGTTTCCCAGTACATATAAAATTATACAATTATGTTTGCACTACGCTGTAGTCTATGAAGTGTGCAATAGCATTATGTCTAAAAACAATGTACGTACCTTAATAAAAATACACCTTATTGCTAAAAATGTTAACAATTATCTGAGCCTTCAGCAAGTTGTAATCTTCTTGCCCTAATGTTGATGGCTGATGACTGATGAGGGTGGTGGTTGCTGAAGGTTAGTGTAGCTGTGGCAATTTCTTAAAATTAGACAACAATGAAGTTCACCTCATCAATTGACTCTTCCTTTCATGAAAAATTTCTCTGTAGCATGCAATGCTGTTTGGTGACATTTTACCCACAGTAGAAATTCTGTCACAATTGAAAGTCAATCCTCTCAAACCCCACCACTGCTTTATCAACTAAGTTTATGAAATATTCTAAATCCTGTGTTGTCTTTTCACAGCTTCTTCACCAGAAGTAGCTTCTAACTCTAGAAAATACTTTCTTTGCTTATCCATAAGAAGTAACTCTCATCTGTTCAAGTTTTATTATGAGATTGCAACAATCGTATCTTCAGGTTCCACTTCGAATTCTAGTTCTCTTGCTGTTTCCACCACATCTGCAGGTACTTCTTCCACTGAAGTCTTGAACTCTTCAAAGTCATCAATAAGGGTTGAAATTGACTTCCAAACTCCTGTTTACATTGATATTTTGACCTCTTCTCATGACTCATGAATGTTCTTAAGCATCTAGAATGGTAAATCCTTTCCAGAAAGTTTTCACTTTACTTTACATTAGAGGAATCACTACCCATGACAACTATAGCCTTACAAGATGTATTTCTTAAGTAGTAAGACTTGAACGTTGAAATGACTTTTTGATCCGTGGGCTGCAGAATGGATGTTGTATTAGCAGACACGAAGTCTTCTTCTACATCTCTATCATAGCTCCTGGGTGACCAGGTACATTGTCAATAAGCAGTAATATTTTGAAGAGAATCTTTTTTTCTGAGCAGTAGATCTCAGTAGTGGGCTTAAAATATTCAGCAAACCATGCTATGAACAGATGTGCTGTCACTCAGGCTTGGTTGTTCCATTTATAGAGCACAGGCAGAATAGATTTAGCATAATTCTTAAAGGTCCTAGGATTTTCAGAATGGTAAGTGAGCACTGGCTTCAACTTAAAATCACCAGCTGCATTAGTGCCTAACAGGAGAGCCAGTTTGTCCTTTGTAGCTTTGAAGCCAGACATTGAATTCTCTGTAGCTATGAAAATCCTAGATGGCATCATCTTCCAATATAAGGCTGTTTAATCTACCTTGAAAATCTGTTCTTTAGTGCAGCCACCTTCATCGACGATCTTAGCTAGATGTTCTGGATAACTTGCTGCAGCTTCTACATCAGTACTTGCTGCTTCACCTTGCACTTTTATGATATGAGGTGGCTTCTTTCCTTGAAGCTCATGAACCAACCTCTGCTAGCTTCCAACTTTTCTTCTGCAGCTTCCTCACCTTTCTCAGCCTTCATAGAATTGAAGGGAGTCTTGCTCTGGATTAGGCTTTGGCTTAAGGGAATGTTGTAGCTTGTTTAATCTTCTATCCAGACCACTAAAACTTTCTCTATCTCAACAACAAGGCTGTTTTACTTTCTTACCATTCATGTATTTACTGGAGTAGTACCTTTAATTTCTTTCGAGAACTTTTCCTTTGCATTCACAGCTTGAATAACTGTTTGGCCCAAGAGGCCTAGTTTTCAGCCTGTCTCAGCTCTTAACATGCTTTCTTCACTAAGCTTAATCACTTCTAGCTTTTGACTTAAAGTGAGAAATGTGCAACTCTTCCTCTTGTTTGAATACTTATCGGCCATTTTAGGCTTACTAATTGGCCTAATTTTAATATTATTGTGTCTCAGGAAATAGAGAGTTCTGAGATGAGGGAGAGAGGTGGGGGAACACCCTTCAGCAGAGCAGTCACAATTTACACAGCATTTATCAATTAAGCTTATCACCTTATATTGGAGTGGTTCGTGGAACCCCAAAACAATTATAATAGTAACATCAAAGATCACTGATCACAGATCACCATCATAAATATAATAACAATGAAAAACTTTGAAATATTGTGAGAATTACCAAAATGCGACACAGAGACACAAAGTGAGCACATGTTGTTGGAAAAATGGCACCGATAGACTTGCTTAATGCCGGATTCCACAAACCTTCAATTTGCAAAAACCGTAATATCTGTAAAGTACAATAAAGTGAAGCACAATCAAACAAGTTACGCCTATATAGATTCATGTCTCCAGCCATCTTTCCTTCCATACAAAGAGGGAAACCAGATATGTTTCCAAATGTTCTGTCCATGGGGGTGATTTCCCTTCATTACAGTCTTTCAGGCCATTTTTGAGTGGCATTGCATTGCCATGCAGGAACCATCCACCTCTGGCCAGTACCAGTATACTGTGCAGATCTGTTTTAACATTGAGCCTGTAGCTATGCCTTCTGTGGTACTTGGGCATAAGAAACATTCCACAGGTTGTAGCTATGGCATGGTGGCAAAGGACTAAGAGAAGATACCATGGGAGTCTAAGCCACCTGCTCATGTAATGTATTTGTGCATTCTGGATCTACCATATCCACTTAACATACTGCCCATGTCAAATTTTAGTACTTACTGGATCAGAGGATATCCAGTTTATGATGGGTATTTTGGATCACAGTTACTTGGTGTATCTTGGTCAAGCACTCAGGCAAGAACTGCCTTTTGTAGTTATTAGCAGAAGATGGACAACTTTACTTCAAAGCCCTAGGAGTCTATGCTGTGATTCTCTCACTGGACCATAGGAGAGGCTCTCTAAAGCATTCCTGTCTACCAGAGACATGTTAGTTACCATTGAACTGCTAGGTGATAAGGCCCAATTGTCTGGGTAGCTTACACTGTGGTCTGGGTTTGTTTGATAGTTTCTTGCTCTAGGACTTATTCAAAACTGACAGCTTTATAAATTACCTGGCAAATAGATAATAGATCAGAGTGTACACTTAAAGTATATGTTTGCCTCCAAAATCTAAAGCACCCCATCAAGTACTATACTTATTTTTTATGGTGGGCAGTACAAGGTACAGAGCACCGTCTCCGGCTTTGTAGGAAGATATCCTGACAGGATCTAGGCCCATGTCACTTTTTACTGATTTTTCTGTCTCCTGGTTTCATGAGGTTTATCTCTCATCTTCTGGCATGCACGTGTCTTATTAAGACATTTAAGATATGTGATACTCACCAGATATAATTAATATAATGTCATCATTATAATGTTCTATGGGATATCAAGATGCTCAAAATCCCTCAATATTATATTATATTAGTATTACAGTAGAAATGTATGTGTCTACTAGACATAGAGCAGGAGATTGACATGACTCTGAGGAAAGACCATGAAAGTGTACTTCTGACCCTGCCTTATGAAAGCAAACTGCTTCTAATTTGCTTTTGACTATCTTTATTGATGGAAATAGAAAAGAAAACATCTGTTAGATCCATAGCTGCATACTTGGTGCCAGATCTGTTGACTTTCACCAGTAAATACGCCGCATCCAGGACAGCAGCTTATTCACATGATTAAGTCTGAGACAATTCAGTCATTCTCAAGGACCCACATATGCTTTTTACTACCAGCAAAATATGTGAATTAAAGGAGGATACCATTGGAATCACCATTCCCCACCTTTTAGAAATTCTTGATAGAGGGAATATATCTGAAATTACTTTTATAGTAGGTCAGTTCCAAGGACCTCTTTTCGGCCCATCTTAACCTAATAGCTCTCACTCCACAGACCAGAGAACCAATATGAAGATTCTGCTAGTTACTAGGCATGTGTAAGTGGCATTATACAGTCTGGGGTAGGGAAATAACTATAGGATAGGTCCTTTATTTTACTGAACCACAGTGAGATGAGTTGAGAGGCGCTCAGCTCTTACCTGATGTTCAGAAGTCCTCACTCTTGCTGGTGAACTCTGAAGTCATTTTTGGAACTCTAGAGATTAGAGTCACTCAAAGCTAACATCCAAGAATGTCCAGATGTTCTGCTTATTCCTCTTTCATCACTGCACAGTAGCCCTGGTAAATGGATACTAGTTTCTCAGGAAAAGATTAAGAAAAATATTTATAGTATATATGTATAACAACATTGAAGGGCTCTTTCCAAAAGGGACTCAACTTTCTCCTCAATCAAGGAACTCCAAGTCTTTTTGAACTGACTTAAGTCTGAGAATTGGGTAAGAGGCTATGAAACCCTACTATAGTGTCTTGAGTTGTACTTTTGTCCACCAGACCCAGAATACTTCTACTTATACATTTCAATTAATATTTGGCAGACACCTGTCCATTCAATTCCTGTGGAACCCTGATCAATTTGCCATCATATAGATTCATGTGAGTAAAAATATATTAAAATAGTTTGTCATTCTGTCTTAGTTCATTTTGACTGCTATAACAAAATATTATAGACTGAGTGGCTTATAAACAATAGGAATTTATTTTTTATAGTTCTAGAGGCTGGGAAGTCCAAGATTAAGATGCCAGAAGGGTCCATGTCTAGGGAGGGCCAAGGTTTTATAAATGGTACATTTTTGCTGTATTCTCATGTGGTAGAAGGGGCAAGGGAGCTCTCTGGGGCCTCTTTCATAGGGGCACAGTCCTATTCATGAGCTCTTCACCATCATGTCCTGATCACATCCCACAGGCCCCACCTCCTAATACCATCACCTTTGGGGTTAGGATTTTAACATATAAATTTTGGGGAGACACACATTTAGACCACAGAACCTTTTATCACAGAAGCATATAATGTTAATTTTGTCCAACATGTCTGCGATGGCTAAGCACCACCATCAGGCCTCTACCATGACATGATCCTTTATTCCCAATGAAATCAGAGAACCCAACTCCATTGCAGTATCTGCCACCACAATCTCTGGCCTATGGCAGATAGTCACAGGGCTTTTTCAGAAATTCTGGTGCTCTCCTGAGCAATGTAGTTTTCATAGCTTAATAAAGGAGCTATCCCCTGGGACTTCCTGGAGGGATGGGTAAGCAGTGGTTGAGCAAGTTGCTTATGTTAAATTCATTACAACATTCACACCTCCTGAGCTTTTAGGCTCCCTTCTCTGTATTACTTGTTTTAGGGTTTTGCTTTTGCAGTATGATAAATGAATTAGAATGTGTTTGAAATTCATGATCCCAGGTCCACCTCAGACTTGTAGAATCAAACTCTGCATTGCAACAAGATCACCGGTTGATTCTTCCACACATTGAACTTTGTGAAACCCTGCTGTAGCCTTTACTCAGCCAGGCTTCAGTTAAGCACCATTCTAGGTATCTGAGTCTGTATATTAAATCTAGAATCCCAGGTGATTGCTCCAATACTAATAAATTCAGTCTGATCTAAACTTTTATTTCATCTTCCTTCATCTCACACCCTCAGAATCCACTCCCATACATTCTGCCTACAGGGAAACAAACATAATATGACCTGGCAAAGAGGAAGCCAGGGCCAGAGCCACCCCCAGGATATGCAAGGTCCTGGGCAGATATATTTTGTCTACATAAACAATTTAATTCAGAAACAGATTATGAAATTTACAGGCACATATGAGTTGAAGTAATTTATGATATATGCATAACTCTTTGGAACCTGTTTCTATTGAAACAACATAGATCTCCTCACCCCTGCAGTTCCTTAAAACCATTTATTAGCTAATGCTGGTTACATCATTCCTCATGGCATTGCACCATCCAGCACACTGCCCATGAATACTGGCTTCTAATGACTCTCCTGAAAGTTGTTATTGTGCATCACTCCTGATGACCACAAGTATAGGCTCATCCAGAGTACACAGGATGTGAATGACAATTTGTTTTCTGGTCATGTTAAATTTGCCATTCAGTATTTAAGAGTGTAAACATAAAACGGCTTTTCTTCCAACCACGTCTTGAACTCTTTAGGCGGCAATCACTGCAGCCCTAGAATGTGGCCTCTCTCCACACTGAGCACTCATCTGCCCTCCACATAGGAGAACTGGCAAAAGGCCCATGGGGAGGGTGAGAAGGGTGGTCTCGCTTGTGCCTGGAATGTCCCGCAATGAGCATGTCTTAAGACTGACCTGGAGAGCAGAATGACACGTCTTCATAGATGGTTATAAAACCTCAGCTTAATTCCCCATCTGGAGCTCTGCCATCCCTGCAGACTTTCTCCCCCGCCCCGCCCCGCCCCACCCCTCCACTGCCAGCCTCAGTGCCTACAGCGCCAGCTGTCAGGCTCTTTGCTTGTCTGCTTGTTTGTGCGACCTAAAAACTTCCTTGTTTTTTCCTTCTGAGCTCAGCTCTGTTTTTAACGTTTTTAGTTATATGTTCTCTAGAATCCCCAGGAATTTGTCATGGAGAGATGTCTTGTTGTCTCAGTCTATCAGGTTTCCAAAACCAGAAGTCCTCACCGTCTTTTTATTTCAAATAAATTCAATTTAATTCATTTCAATTTGTCAGGCATTTATTGAGAACCTAAAATGTGTTAGTTCATTGCTAGACAATGGAGATCAAGAGCTGAGTAAGACTCAGTTCCTGCTTTTAAGAAATATGCATTCAGGTGAAAAAGACAGGCATACTCTAAAACTGTAACACAATTTGGTAAGTGCATGTCCCTGTTACAGAACAAGCAGTGGACAGCATGGCCTGCAAGGACCCAGCCTAGAGCCCAGAGACCAGTGCTCTGCAGTGATTATTTGACTCAGATGTTACAGGATCTGCACTAGTGTTTCCATGTGGGAATTCCTGCCTGACGTTTCTCAAGAAAGTTACATGTTTTTTTAAGTGCAGAATTGAAAAAAATCAGTCAAGATATCAGAAAAAGGAGAATAAGTATTAGAATTCTTAGAATTAGAGCTCAAAAATTAAAATAGAGATATTACTGGCTCAAAGGAATCCACGGCATCGAGTCAAAAGCAGGAGCAGGAACACTGAGCTGTGCAGGTGAACATTAAGGTTGGTGTTTCTGGGAACCCACGATCTCGATCTAGTCAGTCTCAGTACAGCTGTGGCCGTGGTATGAAGCATGTGCTGGTAATGATAAGTCCTTCTTGTGAATAAAATAAGTATTAATAATTATACACATAATATGTGTACAAATCCTATGAGTGGTGTGCCCAGAAATACAAGTTTTAGAAACAAAATAAATCCCTAAATGGACAACGTTGGCATGCATATCTGGGGGGGTTGCCGTTAACCTTGTTAAAAGATCTGAATGTTACATTGTTTGAATATTACCTGATGTTTGTTGGCATTTTCTAGTGTTTATTCACTATGCCCTATAGTTCCTTGCAAGTATTTTGACACAAATAGAAGAATAAATTAGTGTTGTTATATAATGTTGTAATAAGAAGCTAAAACCTGATTTAAAATCTGAATTTAGGCTGGGCGCAGTGGCTCATGCCTGTAATCCTAGCACTCTGGGAGGCTGAGGCGGGTGGATGGCTCAAGGTCAGGAGTTCAAAACCAGCCTGAGCAAGAGCAAGACCCTGTCTCTATTAAAAATAGAAAGAAATTAATTGACCAACTAAAAATACATAGAAAAAATTTGCCGGGAATGGTGGTGCATGCTTGTAGTCCCAGCTACTTGGGAGGCTGAGGCAGAAGGATCCCTTGAGCCTAGGAGTTTGAAGTTGCTGTGAACTAGGCTGATGCCATGGCACTCTAGCCCGGGCAACAGAGTGAGACTCTGTCTCAAAACAAACAAACAAACAAACAAATCTGAATTTAAAAAAGCAATATCTATTTCAGTGGCCAAACCAAAACCAGAGAAGGCAGACAAAATATCTCATTGTTAAATAATGAAATGAACTTATTTGAATCAACATGCTCCCTACTGCCCAATTTGAAGATGGTTTTGAACTCATCTTCACCAAACAAGATGTGGCTCAAGATTTGGCTCAAGACTATTTGACAGTGAAATTCACGGTTATGTGCTTTATAATTTTATTTTTAAAATAATTTTTAAAATATTAAATATTTGTGATGTTATCTTTCAATTTTTAAATGATCTTTATTTGCATTTATTTTGTGTTAATGTTCCTTTCTTCTAATGTTGTCTATTATCAAATGTCTATATCAGGTAGAGGTCATTTTTACATGTTATTGAAATATATACTTTTGTCATAATATTTTGGCCCATAATAATAATAGCCTAGAGTTTATTATTACATCTTTTTCTTTCTTTACAGAAAACCTCTCAGATTTTTAGTACAACCCTATTAGAGAAAAACAATTTATTGTTTATTATTATGGTCAATCTTCATTATTTAAAAACACACAAGTAAGGTGTTATGAAAAATGCAGAATAACTTATGGGTTTGGGAATTTCTTGGAATTTCAATTTCTTGTTTCTGCATTACAAAAATTAATATGAGTCCGGAATTTGGAAACATTGGCCTATCCTGAGGCAGCCACAGCAGAAACAGAGAACAAAGGCTAAAGAGGCATTTAAGAGGTAGAATCGTCGGGATTTAGTGGCTGATTAGATATGAGGAATAGGAAAGAAAGAAGAATCTAGAACAACTTCTAAGTGTCTGGTTTTGTTGACTTGGTTGACAAGGGTTCCAGGAGGAAACGCAGGGGTGGTGGCGGGGGACGGAACGGGTGGAGCTGGGACTGCCGGGGCGCACGGAGCTGGCCATTGCGCTGGGGACGTCCCGGGTCTGGAGCTCAGCCAGGGGCTTGCTCTGGAGAGGGAGCCTCGAGATTCGTCCGCGAGTAGACGCGAGTTGGAGTCACGGGCATGTCAGTAGATGTTTCCAGCTATTTCAGACACTCTTAACCGATCTCGAGTGTAACGGAAGACGGGGGTGTGTGGGAGCATCGGGGATAATTACTTTATAGCTTTCTCAGCCTTACCCATTATCTAGGCATTTTGGCAAACAGAATGTGACAGCTGGTTATGGCTTTTAGCCTCTGGAACTTCCAGAGTTACAGATTCAGATACTGTACTTCAGAGAGGAATGGGGAAATGCTTTCTGGTTTTACTTTAGATTGAGATCAAAATTTTAGTGAGAGGGAGAAATCATCTTTCCGCCTTTCTTTTCCTTTAATTATGAACATTAACACAAATATAGAGGGAAAACGCACGGAAGTCCCATCAAGCAGGAAAATACTACAGTTCAGGCACAGGTAGGCGGAGTGAACCCAGCAGGACCACTGCGCCACATCCACACAAATGGTACACGCATGTGACACCGGGACCTCCTTCCACTTAGTTTTTAAAAATTGAACATCCGGGGCCTTGCTCTGATTTGTGTGGCCTAGCGGTTAGAGTTACAGGCAAAGGCTCCAGAGTCAGGCACGTGGCGGTTTGAATCCTGACTCTGCTGCTTCCGGGCTCTGTGGCCTTGGGTGAGCGGGGTAACCACGCCGAAGCTTCCGTCCCCACGTGTGTAACGTGAGTCACCCTTGACTTCTCCCGTTCTCTAGCCCCCGCACCCGTCCTCCGCTAAGCATTTCTTGTACCTGCTAAGTTCTCTCCATCCCCACCGCCAGTCACAAGCCCACGTTATGGACATCTCCCGTGTGGACCGGGAGCTTCGACAGCCTCCCCATTGGCCTCCCCACTGGTCTCCCCACAACCATCTTGCTCTCCGGAAGTCCATTCTTGATCCCACAGCCAGACGGGTCATTTAAAATCATAAACCTGATCACATCACTCCACTACTCAAAACCCTGCAGTATCTGCCCATTGCCCTTGGAGTTCACTGTCGCCACCACCCCCCAGTGGGGAGGCAAGCAAACACTCTCCAGGCTCCCTCTGGCCTCTGGGTTTGTGTACAAACTGGTGACGACTTCCATCTCCTCCACCCTGTGCACCTCGGCTTCTAGCCACCCTTCATCCTTCGAGTCTCAGCTTAGGGGCCACTTTCTCAGGAAGTCTCTCTTCCCTCCCACCCCACATGTTCCCTAATTCTGGGTTAGTTTCCCTTCCTAAGAGTTCCTACACCACAGTGTACTTCTCTCATCACGACACAGGTCGCGTCGCCCTCAATTATAATTGGCTACTTAATTGTCCATATTCCCAAGCAGACAGTAAGTACCTTAAAGCGTGGTTCACCAAGTTACTTTTGCTCATGTTGCATCCCCTACCATTTAGCACAGTACTTGGGGTAGAGGAGGTGCTCAAAAATATTTGCTGCATGAGTAAATAAGTGAATCAAACTTCTGATTTCCTGTGTTTCCAGCTTTGGTATGGTCTGTCATCCTTGCCTTACTTCTACAGGCTGTGCCTGCTCCATGCCAAGTACTGATCATATAGAGCTGAATCTGGATTTCTAGCTGTTGCCATATTGGACAGCTTGGTGCTGGTGTCATAGATCCTGGACAGTACCTGTGGTCTGGACCTTTTCTACTAATGGCCCTACGTAAAGCAACATCCCAGGCAAATTATGCAGTAACATCATGGTACTATCTGTATAAATGTAATAAATAGGTAACATAAAATAATTTTTACCATTTTATACACTTATATACTATACTTACATAGAGTATGTCATATTTATATACATATTTATATATTTACATATTTAATATAATAGATAGATTATAATTATACAAACAATATATATTTAATATGTTAATATTTAATTGATTGTTTTATAAGTAATTAATTGATTTTTTTCATTCTTCCATTTGATCAGCCTTTGACAATCTTTATTTATTTATTTTTTATTTTTTTATTCTTTTTTTTATTTCAGCATATTATGGGGGTACAAATGTTAAGGTTACATATATTGCCCTTGCCCTCCCTCCCCCCTTGAGTCAGATCTTCAACTGTGACCATCCCCCAGATGATGCGCATCGCACTCATTATGTATTCCCTCCTCCCCCCTCCCATCTGCCTGACACCCGATAAATGTTGTTCCTATATATCCACTTAGGTGTTGATCAGTGAAACCAATTTGCTGGTGAGTACATGTGGTGCCTGTTTATCCATTCTTGGGATACTTCACTTAGTAGAATGGGTTTCAGCTCCATCCAGGAAAATACAAGAGGTGCTATATCACCATTGTTTCTTATAGCTGAATAGTACTCCATGGTATACATATACCACATTTTATTAATCCACTC
>CAUYRT010093723.1:0-16600 GCA_963574885.1 Lepilemur ruficaudatus
CCTGTAATCCTAGCACTCTGGGAGGCCGAGGCGGGTGGATCGCTCAAGGTCAGGAGTTCGAAACCAGCCTGACCAAGAGCGAGACCCCGTCTCTACTAAAAATAGAAGGAAATTAATTGGCCAACGAAACCTACATGTAAAAAATTAGCCGGGCATGGCGGCACATGCCTGTAGTCCCAGCCACTTGGGAGGCTGAGGCAGAAGGATCACTTGAGCCCAGGAGTTTGAGATTGCTGTGAGCTAGGCTGACGCCACGGCACTCACTCTAGCCTGGGCAACAGAGTGAGACTCTGTCTCAAAAAAATAAAATAAATAAAATAAAAAAAATAAAATAAAATAAAACTCCTGCTGAGCATTTCTGGGTTTGGGGTTAGGATTTATTTCAATGCCTAGTATGGTGACTGAATTGTTGTAAATCTTTCATAAATATTTGTAGGTGTTGTTTGACAGTTAAGCCTCCAAAAAAGAAAGGGGGAAAGTTGCTTCAGATGAAAACATTTTATTTAAATATCCCTTTATCAGCGTTTCAGCTTTGATTTTACTCTTGACCTGAATTTGCTCTTTTCCTTTGCTTGCAAAAGTGCCTGACATGACCCTGAGGATGGCTCAGAAGGGGCATGTCCATCATTTCTTACCTAGTGGGAGACCCAGGGCTAGACTCCCTCTGCCCTGCTCCCTCCTGTCCTGGAGGCTGTCACCTTCCCGATTGGCTTCCCACTCCTTCCTGTCTCCGAAAAACAGCTGGGGAGGTAACAAGAGGGTTGCTACCGTCTCAGGCCTTGCCATCAGATTTACAGCACGACCTCTTGATCAGCAAAAGGGGAGAGATGAAAAAGGGCCATCAGCCCTGCCCGCTCTTCCCTGTCTGTGTCAGAGCTTCTTGTTCAGCCTGCAAAGCGTTTGGAGCTTTCTCACGGCAGGAAACTAAAATGCCTTTTTCCCAGACATGATAGCTTAGGTCCTCCCCAAGCAGTGGGACCTGTCTGTCTTCCGTTGAAATCTTTCATCTTCGCTTACATTCCTTCCTTTCGGAGCTTCTTCAATAATTGATGGTGCTCTGAGTGGCACATCCATGGCATCTGCACAGTGGAAGCAGGGTGGAAGGATGGGGCGGAGGAAGGCGACACCGCTGTGGCCGCTGCTCCAGCTTCAGCCCCTGTTCTCTTTTTCTCCCACGTCCAGCACAATGTCTGGGGAAGAGGCTTGTCTGAGGTTCTCTAGACTCAGAGGATTCTTGTGCAAGTCATTCATTGAGAGAAAGTCCTCAAAAGAAACCTGCAGTGGGGGCTGGGGGTGGGGGTGGGGAGAGAAGAAGGACAGAGCAGAGACAGGAGTGGGCAAAGGTAAGGTGCAGGAAAAGTCTTGCCTGGACCTGGCCCCACTGGGAGACCTGCAGCATCGGCGGCATCTCAGAGGTTGCCCCGCCCAGGAAAAGGGACTGGGCTCTTTTGCTCCCCTCATCAGTCAGCCAAATGCCATGCGCTGCCCCTGGGGTGCGGTGTAACTTCCCAGGCACCTCCCACCAAGAGGCTCTGCCCCAAAGGATAGTCTTTTCTAGAAAAGAACAAGCACGTGAGCCAGTAGCAGCCAACAGCTGGGCACTGTCTGATGGAAGGACCAAGCAGTGCCCCTTAAGGAGCCTTCCACCTCCCTGGCATCCTTCCTCTCTTCTTTTCCTCAACAGATATTTATCAGCAAACCTGTCCTCATGGAGGTTAGAGAGTAAGTACAGAGACAGGCAGTAAACATGTCAATGAATGAACACAAAATAATTCCAAACTCTGAAGAAAACAGAGCATCGTGGTAAAGGGGAATGGCCAAGGCGGGAGAGGCCTATTTTAGGTTAGGTAGTCAAGGAAGGCTTCTCTGGATAGGTGACCTTTCAGCTAAGACCTGAAGCAAAGAGAGAGGAGCATCCAGCGGTGGGAATGCAAGGCAGAGAGGATCCCAGGGAGGGCGGGCAGCAAATACAAGTCCCCCGGAAAAAGGTGTGTATGTTCTAAGAACTGACGCAAGATCAGAGATGAGCTGCAGGAGTCTGGCTTGGCCAGGTGAGGCTGAGCCCTACAGGCCCTGGGTAGGGGATTAGATTTAATTCACCTGCAAAGGGAAACCTTTGAAGGATTTTTAGGAGGGCAATGATGTCATCTGGATGCTATACAGTTGGGCTGAAGTTTTACTCAACCATATTCAGATGTATAAAAAAATAGCTACTTCCTCACATGGATCCAATCTTAAAACTTTTCCTAACTTGAGCAGAAACTTGACTTTTCAAGATTCATATCTCAGTTTCTTCCAGGCTAAACAGTTGCCTTTCAGGAAAGTGCCAGGATTTATTCCTTTTCCTGCCCAAGATAGCTTCTAGGGTATGGAGAGGGCCTTGGACCCCTGTGTAGGTCCTGGTGAGAGTCTCAGAGTCCTTTGTAGCCTCTGCAGCAGGATGGATGCTTGGTCTCCTCCCACTACTCCCCTACTGCAGAAGGCTGCGACTGGTGAGCATGTCTGTCAAACCCCAGGAGTGTTCCTCAACCCCCAGCACCCCAGCCCTGCTGATGCACCCGGACCTTGGTCTTGCTGGTACTGAATAGTCCCTGGCAGTCTGCCCTTGACTCCCATTCGACCTTTGCAGCCCACAGCTCTTCCCTTACCAGTAAGCTTTCCAAACAGCTCCGTTACATCCCTCCACAGAGCACATGGGAACTTCTGGACACTGTCCATGCTGGAAGAGGGCCAATGGTAGACTTTTTTTTTTTTTGAGACGGAGTCTCACTCTGTCACCTGGGCAGAAGTGTGACGCTGACCCTTTCCCCAGCAATGTCAATTGCTCGCTGCAATTTCCTTGACACGAATGCATGCGTTCCTATCCTGGCTGATTGCATGTGGCTCCGCCCATAGCCCCTGGGCATCTTGGATTCAACTTCTTTCTGTCAAGGTCCTCTTGGGCAAAATCTAAGGTGGCCCCACACTGGCTTTCTTCCATGCATAGTCCACATCTGGTCACAGGAAACATGCATGCACTCTTTGCTCCATTAAACTCTAGGAGAGCAATTATTTTCCAAGTCTCAGGCCTCCATCCAGGGGCCAGAGGCCACTCCAACAATCTCACCATGTTCCTTAGATTTCAGACACAGCTCATACCTGTCCACCATAGGCCACAAACAGCAAAGGACTCATTTCAAGCTCTTTGAGTGATACCCATGAAGTCATTTTCCTAAGGCTTGAGATGAAAGGCAGCCCCCACCCCTCCCCTTGGGGTTAAAGAAATCTTTAAAAATCCTCCAAGCTCCAATTCCTGGCTCTTTTACACCATTGAGGTAAGTGAGGGGTTTCTCAGCCACCTACTTTGAAAATATTTGTATTTTGTTCCAGCACCTCCCTTTAGAATAATACCTCTGCCAAAATTTCCCTTTTAATGTCTTATTACGCTTAGAACTCAGTGAATGAGCTCATCCTCCCCAGGGGTGGGTGGAAGGCGCCCTTAAACAACCATTACGTGGCCCTTGGTTCTTGTCCTAACCTCAGCCCAGTTTCTCCAGGTGACCTTGGAGCAGCCCTTTCATCGCTCTGGGTCTCAGCTTCTCCTCTCAGTGAAATGGAAAGCAAATCTCTGTTCTTGCCCTCTCTCCAGGGAGGTATTGTGAGGAATAATAAGGCAATGCCTATAAAGTGCTTTAAGTACTTCGGGGAAAGACGTTGGCTAAATACCAAATGATAATAATAACACCGTCATCATCATCCACATTATTATTCATGGGTTGAGAGGAGAAAGCGGTTGCTGATGGTGTCTTTACTCTGTGGGAAGGAGGACTTCAGGCCCCAGGATGTTCTATCAATAAGTCAAAGCCAATAAATACCGAGCACTGGAAGTGGAAGTTATCTAGCCATAAAGGCTGAATGTACATGCCCATTTGTATTTGAAATGACAACAACTGACTCTATTTCTCATTTTTTATTTTTATAGCTAGTGCTCAGAGCACCTAGAACTGAGGGGAAATAGCATTTCTTTTCTGGGGGAGAGGGGAGCAAAGGGATTAGCTTTTTTTTTAACATCTCAGATTTTACTACTCACCTCTCTTCTTAAGCATGTCTTTTTTCCTGTACTCCCCACATTCCCTCACCTCTACACTCTCTCTCTCTCTCTCTCTCTCTCTTTTTTTTTTTTTTTTTTTTTGGTAGAGACGGCTTATCTATATGCTTCCCCAGTTTGATCTCGAACTCCTGGGCTCAAGCAATTCCTGCTCCCCAGCCTGCCAAAGTGCTGCGATGACGGGCCTGAGCCACCACACCCAGCCCATTTCATTCATTTTGGAGTCAAAGTTCTAATCAGCGGACAGGTGTCAGCCTGGTAGGAGATGAGAAGCAGAGAGGATCAGAGGGCAGCAGTGGGAAGAACCAGTCTTGGAGCCTAGAGAAGAGAAGAAAGGTTCTCCCTCCCCTAAAGTTCTGAGCTAAATTCATGTGTTCATCAGACAAGAGTGTCACGTGGCATCAAGCACCGTGCTAGGTCCCGGAGCTAGGCTGGCGAGCAAGAGACAGCCCCTGCCAGAATTTCAGTTCCTTAAACTCCTGTGAAATCTTTGGTGGCCAGGTGGGATGGCATGATTGAGCGGACAGCAAGCCTTCTCTCCAGCAATGCAACTCTCAGGGGCGAAATAGAACGTTGCCTTGAGAAGCGTTAGCCTCGAATGATTCCTAAATTCACATTTCTGGTTCTAGAGGAAAGTTTTTACATCACCATCCAAATGAGCAGTGTGTGGTCAGGAATAGACAAGACTGTTCCCTGATGGACAACATCTTAAAGCCTGGGGTGATAAACGCTGGGGACTTCAAGTCTGCAGGCAAGGTTTCAGTCCCAGCCTACTGCTTACCTCTTAAATTCCTCTGAGCCCCAGTTTCTTTTACGTAAATTGAGAATGAAAATAGTGGCACACCTGCAATCCCAGCTACTCAGGAGGCTGAGGCAGGGGTGGGGTGGAAATCCCTTGAGTCTGGGAGTTCAAGACAAGCCTGAGCAACATAGCAAAGGTGATCCATTTGCCAGGTGAACCAGCTCCCTGAACTATAGCTGGAGACTCAAGCACTAAGCCAAGCTGCCTGGGCAATTAAGGACTTGCTATTTTCTGTCCTGGAAGACCATGGGTACTGAAGGAATAGAAACCCAGCTTTGTTATCTTTTCTATTTTCAAATTCTATACAGATAGCATTTTTTCTCTTATAAAAGTAATATATAGGATCTTTGTAAAAAAAAATTCAGACAATAACAAAACATAAAGAAGAAATTTTCCCTATTATACAATCTTAGAACTATGAATTTTAGGAGTTCAGCCTTCCAAACTTTTTGGTGTGCATTCACACACATTTCCCTCCTAAGATGGGACCTTGTTTTGTGATCTGCTTTTTTTGACTTAAAAATGTACCGCTGGCCAGTTTTCTAGTTGCCTTCATTTAAAAGGCTCTCTGACCAGATTTAGAGGTCTCTTTGTGAGACAAAGTATCCCCTTTGAGCTCTGCCAGCATCCTTTAGGGTCTCTTTGATGGGGGATAGTCACTCCCAGTGGCCACAAAGAATGAGAAACTTCCCCCAGCTCAAAGAAATCCAAACTGGGTACATTTACAAGCCCTGCTTGCTAGGTTCTGAGACATTGACATCTTGTCATTTTTCCCCGTCTTTTTCAAATTTCAAGTTGAAGTTTGATGTTGAATTAAAAATGTTGCCAGGGGCTGCCTGCAGGGCCCTTAGGCTAAAACAGTGGCAGCATCTGCCAGGGGAGACCCACAGGTCCTTCTTCGGACCATGGCAACGTACAGCTGGCATCTGAGCCCGGCAAAGGAGGGGAGAAACGTGCGTGCAAAAGGAAATTCAAGGATCATTACTTTAAAAAAAAAAAAAAAACCTCAGCAAGTGTTTACCCATTTTATTTGGGTTTATGACTAAAGGCCCACGGGACGCTTCGTGTTCAGATTTTTCCAAGAAGATTGGGAGGGAGCAGCAACTTGTGGGAGAAACACTAGACCTTGTTAATTGTCTCAGGACCCTGGACAAATGATGTGAAGGGGACAAGCATGGAGCTGATCAACTAATTTCCTTCATGCAGTTGGGGTGTTTGCTGGCAGGATCCGATGAGAACACGCATGTGGGCTTGCTCTGGAAACAGGGAAGCCCTCAGCCGATGAGGCCTTGAATTCACCTATGTGCTTGCTTAAGCATGAGCTGGGAGGGCTCACGTGGAACTGGAGACAGGAGTTGTGTCTGGAAGGAGGAGCTAGAAAGCTAGGAGACAGGAGAGGGAGGGAGACTTGACTCCCTTCACTCTGGATCCTTTCATTTCTTTCGCATTTTGTACCATGTGCATGATTTTCCCTTCCAACATAAAAAAAAAAAATTTAGCTGAAAGGAATATTGGACCCTGAGACATACATATTGTGTCTCAGGTGTCAAAATATCTCAGGAGAAACATCTTCACGTGATTTTCTGAGCTCATTTCCTCAACACTCCATCCCGTTTGAGGGCATACGCTCAGCCCAAGTCAATTGGACTCATCTCGAACCTCCTTTCTTGGAATAACATTATATTTCTTTATGTAGGCCTCACAAATCTATCGCCCTCTAATCCTTTTCGGGACTGTCCTCGGAATGGTTTCCAAATTCTTCAAGTTTCCTGTAAACCACGGAAATATCATGAAATGGAAACACAGCAACACTCAGCATAAAAGGGACTCACCAGCTAGGTGACAGAAATCCACTGGCTGAACAAAAAACAAAACCAAAGAAAAGGGGATTCATCCAAAGGCTATGGGGGGGAGCTCACACAAATAGACACAAAGCTAAAAAAACAGAAAGGGACAGAAATCAAAGCAGTCTTGGGCATCTGTGTAGCAGGAACTATAAGAACTGTCTCTTGAAGGTAACATTCTCAGGATGCAGCCTGCTTGGATAAAACACTAACCTTTGGCCAGGAGAGAGAAGGTTGTCTTAATGGACAGTTCCTTCCAGAGGGGGAGTGGATGTCCCCCAAAGAAAACTGAGGTGCCAGAAGAGGGAACAGAGACTGAACATTCACTATAACCCCTAAGGAGATCAAGTACTAGAGTGTTTAGCTACATGCAACACCTCATGTAGTTGAGCCTTGAATAACAAAAATTTACATCAAGATTTCCTACAGTATAACTTTCCTTGCCAGCAGTACTCCTCCTTTCTACCAGCCTCTTCATGCTCCATCTCCTTCCTGGACAAATCTTCACACACTACAGCAGAACATGCTGTTGCCATCTCTCTGACCAATCTTTCTCCTTCCTCTGAATTGGAGTTTCAAATCCCAAAATTCAGCATGGAATGTTGATGTATGGGCCATCTGAGTTGTGTCCCTCCCCTACCTGGTTCATTTGATGAGTGGAGACAGTTGAAATAGAAAATTCAGACCCCAAAGTATGTTTTGAGTATGGCTTATTCCATTTGGCTGAATCCCCAGACAGAGGAACTGGAAAGCAATCAAACACCCACTTTTCTTTGTGCTGGGCACATGCAGCAGACTGAGAATCCTAATGCCTTTGTAGTCAAATAACCTCACACACTTCCTTGTTATCCCAGACTAGAATTGGCCTTTGTGTATCCCAGCCATCGCTTAATTGCATGCAAAAAGAAATGTCCAGATCTTTCTCTTTTTAACCCAGTTATGGAGAAATAGTGGCAAAAAGGTTATATGCAAATATGACTGTTCTTAAACAAGTGTGTCTTATTTTGCAACACAGGTATGTTTCTGGAAAGATACGTAAATGACTTAAGGAGTTTGCTGTTGTTGTTGCTGTTGAATTAACTAATACTCATTTTCCCATAGGCTAATGAGTTCGGAATAGCTTCATTTTTGCCTAAGCTTTCAGTCTTTAGAAGCACAATAAGACAGCAATAAAGCATTATGGCTTTTGAGGCAGGCAGCCCTAGTTGGAATTTACTCCACTTTTTACTAGCTATATCCCCTTGGGCATGTTACTTAATGTTTTTGAGCCCCATTTTCCAAGTTTGTAAAATAAGATTTGTTTTTGTCTTGGTGAGAAATGTACAACAATACACGGTGCTTGGCACGAAGTAAGCACCCAACCAATTTTAGTGGTTATTATACTTCTAGCGCTGTAAATTTCTGTGCTCTCCAGCTATGTTCTGCAATTAATAAATTGAAAACAATTCTTTTAATATTTTTTGTTATAAAATTAGGATATGTGTATCAGAAAATTTGGAAAATATAGAAAAAGAATTTTTTAAAAAGACCAAAAAGTCACCCTTAATCCAACTGCTAGGAGATAACCATGCCTAGCATTCTGATGTCATCTATGCATATAGATGCCCCTTCTAGTGCTGACTTCTTCAAAATACTGAGAGATCTGTTAATTAAGGGAATCCTGCTCATATAAGTGAATTCTTTAAAAATTTTTTTTAATTGAGATATAATTCATGTACCATAAAATTCACCCTTTTAAAGTGTACAATTCAGGGGTTTTTAGCGTATTCACAAAGTTGTGCAATAATCACTATTCTCTAATTTCAGAACATTTTTATCATCCTCAAAAGAAACCCCATACCCCCTGGTAGTCTCTACCATTCCTCATTCTCCCCAGCTCTTGGCAACCACTACTCTACTTTCTGTCTGAATGAATGTCTCCATTCTGGAAATTTCATATAAAGGAATCATATATCTTAGTTCCTTTAGCATGGATGTTTTTAAGGTTTATCCATATTGTGGCATATATCAGTACTTCATTCTTTTTTATGGCTGAATAATATCCCATTTTGTGGGTGTAAAACAATTTGTTTATCTATCCATCCAGTTGATGGACATTTGGGTTGATTCCACTTTTTGGCTAATATGAATAATGCTGCTATGAACATTCAGGTATGTGTTTTTGTGCAAATATATGTAGTGAATTCTTCTAAAAAGTATTAATAAAAACTTTTAAAAAGTCTGTAGATCTCTAAAATATTTTCCACAAAGCAGTTTAATTTATTACTCTATTTCAATCAAAGAAAAAAGCACAGAGAATAGTGTAATAAAACCAAGGACCTACCACACAAACTAACAAATGCATATTTTAACATATCTCTCCCAGATCCAAACATTACAGGGAGCATAACACTTGAACCCCTCCCCCAGCCCGTTTCATTCCTTCGCTCTGAAACAACCACTATCTTAATGTGAATTAAGAAGATATTTTTGCTGTACAAGTATACTTAATACTCTAATTTTGAGATTTATCTGTGTTGTTACACATAGCTCGAGTGCATTTATTTAATCTGTCATGCAAAATCACATAATAGATTTATCCACTCTCCTATTGCTGGAACTTTAGGTTGTTTCTTGGTTTTTATTAATATAAACAATGGTGCAACAAACACCCTTGTCCATGTCTTCCCTGTCTCTAGATGTGAATGGCTGGGTTGCAGGGTATGCACACCTTCAACCTTAATAGATTTTGTCAAATTGCTCTCAAAAGTCAGATTTTCTTATTTTGAGGCACACTCCTGCTAGCTATGTCAATATTGTTTGTTTACATTGCAAACTCCTTGAACGCAGGGCCCATCTAATCTGTAACGCAGACTGAATGATGAATTTGGCTTGAGAAATTGTGGGAAAGTATTAAAAAAAAATACAATTTACACTGTGCTATGGGTTGAACTGTGTCCTCGAAAAAGATGGTAAAGTCCTAACCCCCAGTACCTGTGAATGTGGCCTTCACCGGAAATAGGATCTTTGTCAATGATCAAGTTAAAATGACTGTGTCCTTATTAAAATGGAAAATTTAAACATGCACAGAGGGAGAATGCCAAGATGAAGGCAGAGATTGGAGTCACGCATCTCCAAACCCAGGCATGCCAAAGATTTCCAAGAAACTGTAAGAAAGTAGGAAAGAGGCCTGGAACAGATTCTCCCTCACAGCCTTCAGAAGGAACCAATCCTGCTAACACCTTGATCTAGGACTTGTAGCCTCCAGGATTGTGAGACAATAAGTTTCTGTTGTTTAAACCAACCAGTCTGTGCTACTTTGTTACAGCAACCCTAGGAAACTAACACACACTGGAATGCCTCGTCTTGGCATCCAAATTAAATATCAATGATCTGAGGTTGGTGGATATTTCAAATCAGCGTTGGCATCATTTTCTCTTCCTTTTGTCACCCTGGGTGGTTTCTTTTTTGTCTTTTGTTTTTTAGCTCTTTACCATTCTTTTGTTCTTTCAGCCTGATTCCATCCACTGAGCCCACGAATTTCCTTTGATCCTAAAACATTTGTACAGTCTTTTTGTGATTAGTTATTATTTGACATAACTGAAAGCATTTGCTTTTTTCCTCCTTGATATGGAAGATTATTTTTCCACTTTTAGTATTCAGTGACTCAGCCCAGTATGGGAAGGATACATTATTAGGCATAAGGTGTTCCTGGATTCAATGGGAAGCCCTTGGAGAAAACATGCCAATACAAAATGTGCAGGAAGAAAATCTTGGTCAAAGGCATTTTTTTTTCTACTTTGAATGCCTAAGACATGTTGATCCAATGGGCAAGATACTTCCGGGGGCATGATGCAAGCTCCTTACTTGAAAGCCAAGTGAAAAATCCATGCAAGAAAGAGTGGAGGGAAATTCAGACAGAGTGGGGTTACAGGTAAAGAAAGGGAATTTGAATGGCTTAATTATTGCACATTTTGAGTAGCAATAGAAGAATGGAAAAATCAATCATGGGATTCTGTACAACAGAGTTCATAAATAAACCAGAGCAACCTGTAGCAACGTGGACAAATCTCAAAAATACAGAGTTAAAAATATCTATTGAACAAAAACAATATTTTACTGTGCGTGGGTAAAACACAACATAACTTCAACATAGTGGTTACTTTTAGGGGAATGTGAAGAGCAGAAAAAATAGACCACATTTGGAAGCACTTGGAAAGCATCAAAAGCTTTGAGCTTACTAAGCACACGCTCTGTAAGTTTACATACATTGTCACCAAGGTGTCCCAATCTTCTCAAGAGGTAGGTGGCAGGAAGCTGAGCCGCAGAGAGATTAAGGAGGTTTCCAAGATCTCAAGGTAGTGAGTTCTAACTCCAGAGCCTGCAGTCTTAAAATCCACATTATGGGGCCCTCTTGTAAATGATAGAAATACTAAATTGTTGGTGATAACGTCATTACAGAAAAAAAAAAACAAAGCCATTTTCCTTTTCCTGCTAGAAACTCCTTTGAAAGAGTAGGCAGCTTCTCTAGAAGGATCAGATGCCCACTTGAACCTCAAATATTACATTTGGCTTGTAGGACTGCTAAGCAGTTCCGTAAAGCTCCGGGAGGAGGGGTAAATGGCAGCATTTAGCTTTTGTGACTGAACTGTGGGGGCCTTGGAACCCTTCCACCCACTTGAAAAACGGTCGCCCATCTGACATTAATAGAAAAAGACCATTAAAAAGCTTTATGCTATTCTGTTCTCCTGGTTCTGGTCCCTCTCTGCCTTTGTTGCTGCTGGCATTGTATAAATTATGGATGCGCCTAGGTGCTGCTGCTCCCCAGTTTCCTCTGTAGTGCCGCCCGCTCCGCGCGCCCGCGTCGCATCCTTCCTCTGAGCAAAGGACCGCGCGGCCCAGACCCCACATCAGTGTAATTAGCGCGCCGCGCACAGCTCGGGTGTCAGGACTGCTTCCACTCACTGCCAGCCTTCTGCCAGCCCCTGTCATTCACACGACAGTCAGCCAGGCGGCGGCAAGGCCAGGAGCGCAGGCCTCCGCGGCAGGGAGGGGACCTCAAGGTGGAAACGCGGGGCCGCAGCCGCCAGCTTGGGCGTTGGGGACAGCGCTGGGGTTTGGCAGCTGCCTCACACAATGTCTGATCACGAAGTCAGACAATAGGGAAAGGCGCGACGTGAATATCTCTGCCCCTGGACTGGCTACAGGGGGGTTGAGGAGTGGGTAGATGGTAGGTGGGTGGAAAATTCCTAACGTGCCTAAGGCTAGAGTGGTTTTGGGGGACCCACCAGACCGGTGTTTCCCGCAGTATGCGGCTGGTGCGATGGGTAGCACCGGTGGTAACCAGAGTATTTGGGGTGGCATACTAAGGAACACTTTGTATTTCAATGGATTTGTATTTATTTTAAAGTTTATTTTATATACCTATGTACCTATGCTATATATCGCCAAACCCACAATTTCATGGACATTGTCCAAGTAGGTAAAATCTTGCATCCAATTTCATTTTAAAGAAAAATTACAGTATGCACAGGTGACATGCAGATAGGGCAAAGATGACAAAGGGCGCACATATGACAGAGGCATGGGCAGAGCTGCAAGAGGGCTGGGATTTTAACTGTTTGGAGGGTCATGGATCCCTGTAAGAACTTGAGGAAAGCAGAGGACTTCCCTCCCCACCCCATCCCGCTGCTAAAAAATATACACAGATTTGGGGTGCAAATGCAAGGCTTTCACAGGCCCCTGGGAGGCCACACTTTGACCACTAAAGGATGCATGGACCCCAGATTAAGATCCTCTGGTCTACACTGTGAGCTCCTCACAGGTAGGAACTGGGCCTTATTTAATCACTGTAACCCAGGCACATAGGAGAGCCTCAAAAATGTTTGCTCAAAAAATCAATGAGTTGCAGTTCAGATCCTCTTTTCTTTTTTTCAGAAGATAAACCTGGGCCCCAGAGAGGTCAATGAATTTGTCCAGGATCACAAAGCTTAGGCCAAATCCCATGTCTCCTGAATCCCAGTTACTCCACCAAACCTTCCTGTCTCCCACCATCTCTATTTTCTCTAACCCTGCAGCCACCCCCTACTTCTTCCGCCTCCTGCCTCCATCCCCTCCAGCAAATCCAGTACTTTGGGATTCCAGAGAGGGAAAAAGAAGCAAGTGAGAAGGAAAGGCAGAAAGGATCAAAGATTTTGAGTTTGCTCCGGGCCCTCCCTCCTGACACCCCCACCCCACCCTCACCCCAAGCACCAGGCGAAGAGAGGCTCTGGTCAATAAAGGAGATACGGAGAGGGCAGCGACCCCAGGGCAGCCCTCTGTGACGTTTGTCAGTGACGGCATGGAGAAAGGAGACGTGCATATAGGTTTAATTTCCTTGGTGTGTTCCACCTTTCCCGGATGGTTATGAGATGCGCAAAGTTTACATAGGAGACCCGTTAATGCTCTGTCTCTGGGGTTAATATTTAATTAGACAGTTTTTAAAAATGCATACTATTACTGGGAGACGGCTTCAGTGCTTGTCTCTTCCCTCTGGGATGTAGTGTTCAGACACAGAATTCTGAACCCTTCATGGTTCCCATGGAAACCCTTGAAACTGGTGACTCCTGGCCAAGCACAGGGGACAGGAAAGGCCCAGTGTAGAGCCCAGATGTAGAAGACTTAAAGAGCTCTTGAATCTCCTCCAAGGGTTCAGCCAGAGGCCGTCTGACCCACTACGGCCAGTGTCAGGGACCTCACTCTTTCAAAGGCAGGCTATCCAATTTTTGGACCACTGTGATGGTGCCAGAGGCCTTCTGTAGATGAAGTTCTAATCACTCACTTCTGGTGGTCCTAGATCAACAATTTGTGGCTGCAGAGATCAAGTCAAAATTTCTCTTTTATGTTAGTTCCTCTCTATCACCATTATTTGTGCACCTATCATGTGTGCATAGGTACTGTGCTAAGCAATTTACATATGCATATCATTTAACCCACACAGCCACCACATGATGTAGGCATCATTAGTGTGTCACTTTACAAATAACCTGACCAAGGCAACACAGCAGATAGGCATCAGAATGGGATTCCTACAAACCCAGGTGTGTCTGTCTCTACTGCCTCTGCTTGAGCTATTTGAATTAAGTGCTCATGTCTCACCTTCCCAAGAGTTCTTTTTTCTAGGCTAAACCTCCTCAGTCCCTGGTTTCTCCCTCCCTATCACTCATAACCAATGCCAGGGATTCTCCTCTGTACACTACTCCGGGTGGTCTATGCCCCACTTCTAAGGTGGTGCCCACAAGCCAGCAGAATTCCTGCCTGGTTAGTTTAGAGTAGCAGGGGCCTCCCATCCCCTCCTTCAGCACAGAGTTTGCAACATGAAGTGGAGTGAAATCCCTGTTGGAAACAGAAACCTAAACATATTTTATGTTTATGTGTAACTCAAACCCACACCTATTTTGTTCTACCAAATTCTGTCTTGTTAAGCCATGTTTTTCCAGTCCTTTGCTTTGTGATTGTTTGGAACTATATATAAATTTTTAATTTGTATTTCTCCCTGTTTAAATTCCACCCTTAAATCTGGTTCATCATTCTGATCTCTTGAGATCTTTCCGAACTTGGTACTCATTGAATTTTGTCCTCACTCCCAACTGTGTGCTGTTCCCAAATTTGCCTGCCTTCCAGGTTTCTGAGCCATTGATCAACATGAACAGGAGACATGAAGACAGAGCCTTTCAGTTGAGACAATGTTTAGATATTGCAGGATTTGTGTGTCTTGCCTATGCCTTCTGTCCACCTGATTTCACCGCCATGGCGGGTATCTTGGCACACAGGGTCAGCAGCTCATTTCAAGCCCCACCTCTGGTGTCTCTCTGCTCTTCTGCTTTCAGTCTTTCTCCAAGGCCAAGGATGGCCACTTATTCCAGGCATAGCACAGCCTGGAAATTGCGGAAAGTTAAAGCTTCCAACAACAATCCTAAGTCAATAGGGCATGGAGGTCTGTGGATAAATGCCCAGCTTCCCATCTTTCAGAGGGACAATTCAACTAAGGCACAGTTTACATGAGTCTGCAGAGGGTCCCCAGGGAGGCTGAGCTCCAGTTGTGCCGATGGTAACTAGCTCAACGATGCACTCTGTATTTATTAGCTTTTCTTCATGGTGTCTCACTTTCCTTATTCTTTTATTCAGGCTTCCTGGGATTTCTTCCCAAAGAAAATACCTGCCCCCAAGTTTGTGTCTTGGTCTTTGCTTTCAAGAAACATAAACTAGGGGCAGATATGAAGCGGGAGGCGGCAAAGAGAGAGAAGGGGAATAATTTCTAACTTAATTTCAGACATCTTTTGCAAATTGGTGTTCCTTTTAAAAATATTTTCTGTTTAAATTCTTTATTAAGAAAGTAATATATAAAATTTTTTTTAATTTGGTAAACAGAGAATTGAAGGGGGAAATCCTTAATCCCATCTATATTCCCATCACCTTAATAAAATTTACTAGCTGCCATTTTTATATACTGTTTTTCCTTTCAATCTTTTTTCCAGGTATATTTTAATATCAAATATCTATTACTTTATATCTTACATATTTAATGTCTCCTTATTCTTTCAATGTTATAAAATAGGCCCAAAACCATTACTTCCAATAACATTGTTCAATAATTATCTCTTTTTTTTTTTCAGTCTCCCAGAGGTCTCTGTCCTCTTGAGCGCTGGGGTTTATGTCTTAATTTCTCCTCATAACACTAGCTCAGCACCCAGCACACATGAAGTGCTCATTATGGCTCATTAAACCAATGAGCAAACTCACCACAGTTTACTTTGGCATTTTTGTATAGTTACATGAAAGACTTTTCCAAAGTTTCAAGATTGTCCGTCCTTCATGCCGTGGCGTACATATGATACTTAGGACATCTTAGATTTCCCATCACCCCTTCCCTTCCTGCATCTGTGTCGGCCTCATTCATATAATGAACCCCGGCAATCTAGTTCACGTGAAAGGTGGTAGAGCAAATAACTCAGAACACGTTACCTAGTCCACTGGCTCTGCAACTTACAAGCAGGGCAATTCGACTTGGATATAAAAACCCGATGAGTAACCCTAAACTTGCCATCCTTATTGGAAATTTTCTTTAAGGTTATTCCAAGCTGAATAGTATTCCAGGGGTTCCTGGAGGGGACACATTTTAATTTCTTCCCTTGATCACAGACCTGAGACTATCCAATTTATTTACCCACTGACATCACCTAGTTTTCAAATGGCTTCTAAACACTGTGCCAATGGGTAAATGATAATTCAGTAATAGGTGAAATTTATTTTTCACTTCTAAGATGTCAGATACATTACACATATTTTCCCCAGGACAACTCTATGAGGTAGCTACTATTATTGTTTCTATTAAATAAAGAAATGGGAACTAAGAGAGGTTAAGTAACTTGCCCAGGATTACACAGAAGAATAGAGAATAAAATGTAATTTCATTTTATAGAATAAAATATTTTTTTTACTAAGAATTAACCATTAGCTTCCAGGACTGATTCTCTGCATAGATGGAAAAATTACCTGCTTGAATGATACAGCCCAAGGGATATTAAAATACTGCCCTACCCTAAACTTTACCTATTGGTTTATACTGCCATGGGAACTGGAGATGCCATCGTGAATTTGCTTTCTGACTTACGGTATTATCTGCAGACAGTTATTGTGAAAGAGAGATAGATGTGCCCTAGTCAGGGCAGTATATGAATACATTTGCACCCATTAACATGTCAACCCTAGTTACGTTGTCAAATTAGTTAGCCCCATGGTTCCCAACTCTAGCTGTCCATTATAATTATTATTCCTGGGTAGCTTTTTAAAATATTGCTGCCTGGACCTCACCTGCCCCCTTGAGATTCTGATTCAAATGAGATGAGC
>CAUYRT010093725.1:0-16569 GCA_963574885.1 Lepilemur ruficaudatus
AAAACTTGCCTGGTATCTTGTAGCTAGTCAGGAAGCCAGATTCAAACCCAAGAAACAAACTGGTGGTTCCCACTAACAATTAAATGCACCCAATGGATGTGTTAAACACAGCAGTGGTCCCCATCCTTTTTGCCACTGGGAACTGTTTCAAGGAAGACAGTTTTTCCGTGGACCGGGGCTGGGGGCGGAGGAGCTCAGGCGGTGGTGCAAGTGACGGTGAGCAGCTGTAAATACAGATGGAGTTCCACTTACTTGCCTGCCACTCACCTCCTGCTGTGCAGACCCCCTCCCTTCCTAAGTATCACGGAAGAAAAGTTTTCCACGGAAGGTGGGGGGACAGGAGCGGGCTCTGTGGTCTGATCCCTAACAGGCCATGGACCAGTAATGGTCCATGGACCGGGGATTGGGGCCTGCAGACTGTTAAAGCTTATAGAAAGATGAACTACCTAAAGAGAAGTCAGTGTTAGAGCCAGAGACTATCCTATGTGCCTTAAAAGAATCATTATTAGAGGACCCTAAAGATATCCTGTTTCAGAGAGTAGAAAGTACAGCTAATAAAAGCCATTACCCAAGAAATATAAAAAGTAGAATTTAAATGATTTAAAGATAAATTACCATTTACAACTTGGAAAAGGCACCCAGGGTTTGCTGTAGCCACTGGTTAGCCGTAAGACAGCATAAAACTCTGGAAACTATCAGAAAGGATGTTAGGAACAAAATAAGCAAGTTGTTCCCTTTTTAAATACAAATATGACACAAACTTAATAAAGAAGCTTTCTGATTTTAAGAGAAAACTAGAATCGGGACTGAGGAAGGAAGGGAGTGGTAACATGTTCCCATCTACAAATTAGACATCTAAGAGGGTACTCATTCTTTCCCAGGACATACTGGATCACTAATGATCCTTTAGACATGGACTGTAGGACATGCAAATATAGGTCTGGATATAAATGAAAGTTCTTATGTGTGGTCAGATCCCAGTTATTTGGACACAGTGCGTAGAGGTATGACGAGACCTTTTCTTCCTTGAGGACGATGCTTAGCAAATCGTTCTAATTGAGAATGGGCACAACTGCACTTAGTGGTTTAACTGCCACCTGGGTTTAAATCCCAGGTCTGTGACCTGGGATGAGCCTCTTAACCATTCTGAATCTCATTTCCCTCACTTGTAAAATAGGGGGTAATATTAATTGCCTCATAGAGTTGTAGTGAGGATTAAAGGCAATGATCTATGTAAAGCGGAAGAGCTTGATAAATTTTAGTCAACTAGCACGAAATACTGAAAAAAAGTTCTTTCCTTGAATAATGATCCTTGGTTAAACAAGAAGACTATATTTGAGTAGAAAGAAGCTTCTGACTTGTAGAGGTGATGGTCTGCTCATTATCTTGACAGCAGCGATGATCACATGGGTATATACCTATGCCAACACTTACAGATTGTACAGTGTGATATGTGCAGTTTATTGTATGCCAGTTAACTCACTAAATCTCTTAAAAACAAAACCTGAAAAGCTTGCATGTGTGTGTATGTGTATGTGTATTTAGTTGCTAGGAAAATCTTTTGCCTAGCAGAGGCATATAAGGCTGATACCCCTCCTTCCAGGAAATTGGAACCAATTCTTTATAGCAGGAAATGTAATGTTCTTCTAGATTTGTTAACCTTTTGTGAGAAATCTGTACTACTGCCAGTGATGAACTGACATGACCACCCCATTTTAACGGATATATGTATCATGAATCTTTGAAACAGCAGGAGATAAAATACTTTATAGAGAAGAATGATTTTTACATATTATATAAATACATAGTTTTGAAACCTCACAGGAAATTTTCTTGCTCATAGAATATTGGGAATCAGTGATTGCATTTAACCTTTAAGTTTTTCATCTAGAGTAAGAATTGACACTACTTCTTACATAAAGGCAGCAATTTTCTGTAGCTATTCCATGAAGCAGTCTTTCTCTTCCGTGATTTTGTGGCTTCCCCAAAGTCACCAAAGTCAGAGGCTCCTCAGAGCAGTCAGCTGAAAAACACTTGTGTTCAGTGAGGCAATGACATTTATTGAGTGCTCTTTATATACAGAGCTGTGTGTTCTTTATAGGGCAAAAATGACATTTTATTTTTCATTTCTCTTGGTCGATGGTGACCCCTGTCTCTTTGAGCCATTTCCTCCAGTACCGATGAACAGAGATCTGCTACTAAAGAGTAAACTAACAGGATTAGACAAAATATATCTGCCCCATAGAGCCAAATGATTTCCAAATATTTATTTGTAGATACCTGTTTGCCTGTATTCTTTTTCCACTATTGATTTTGGAAACAATGATGGATTCTCATGAGTTCTCTAATAATTTTTAGCTTTATCCAGATGAATAAAAGCAAATAATCTAGCTGGAGGTGGCACTGAGGAAGAATGGATATTCGGAAAAACTATGTCAGTTTTCTATTAAGATAATGCCATGTATCAATTACAAAATCTTAGTGGCATGAAACAATAAAGATTTCTTTAGTTCACACATTTGCATGCTAGACTTGACTTATATCACCTGAGCTTATGCATTTTTCTGTGGTCAGCTGCAGGTCAGCTCTGTGCCGCTGCTGATCTAGGATTGCTCATTCGTGTGTCTGGGTAGTGGCTGGCCACGGGATGATCCAGTATGGACTTCGCTGGGATTAAAGGGATGACTCATCTCCATTTTAATCTTATCCTCCAGCAAACTAGCCTGGGCATGTTCACAGTGCCACACAGAAGAGCAAAAGAAGCAAGCCTCTACACTTAAACCCATTTCAAGCTTCTGCTTGTGTCTCATGTACTAACATCCCTTTGGCCAAAGCAATTTACATGGGGTGAGACCAAGAGTCAGAGTGAGAGGGCTCCACAAAATTACATAGCAAAGGCCAAGGACGCAGGGAGGACTAAAGAATTAGGGTTAGTAATACCATTAGTCTTTTGCAGAACACATTTCCCCAGGGAATGATGAGGTGGGATTCATTTTGGTTTTCAGACTGTAAACTGACAAATTAGTATTTGTTTTATTGAAGCAAATAAACTAACATGTTAACCCCACACACACACCATACTAATGTATTGATCAAGTTTGTCAGGCCAATATGGCTTTCTTTTTATTCATTCATTCATTCATTTATTCATTGTATTTGTGGTAATAACAAGCAGCAATTTCCCATTCAAGTGGGGATGTGAAAGGGAACATCAGTTCTCACAGAATAATTTTGCCCTGTTTGGTTTTAAAACATTGTCATTTTGCAATGTCATTGTTGGAAGAGGAATTCTGACATACTTTAGTTTTTGATCACTTTCTCTTAGGAAATAAGTATCCATAAGTCATGCAGGACCACCACAATCAGTTGTGATCCATTAGTTACAGCCATATCCTTCAGCTGTATTTTATCATGTGGATTCACTTAACATTCTAATGATTGTTCTCCCTGGGATTCTGTCTAGATTTTACTGGAAAATTGGAGCAAAAAGAGTTGGGTGGAGGATCAACTTCTTTGAAATTTGCAAAAAAACAAAGCTAATTTGATTGCAATTAGCAACATATCTCCCTTTTTAGAAAGAAGTTCCTAAGCATCTCTTTCCAAAATTGAACCCTACATTTGCTACAGTGAAAACACAGTTGCATTGAGGGAGAAATATTTATCCACTCATAAACACCAGTTTTTTTGAGTACGTTTCTAACGTAACTGGAAGGGTCAGTGCCTGTCTCTTTACTTCCAAGGCGCGTTCACATTCTGCTTCAACTGATTATTTTTTCAACAATATTTGTTATGTGCTTTCATGGTCTGCCAGTACTTTTTTTGAAGCCCAGTTGGTTAGAACAGCAGCCAACAGAGTTGAGACTAAAAGGGGGCCAAATCTCTCTCCAGGAGCAAGAGTTTACTTCAAAAGATATTCATTACAAAGCACTACTGTGATTCAAATAATCACTTATTTTTAAGGGGGATTTGCTAATATGGAATTGGTTTCTTATCTTCCCAGCACCCAGTGAGCCTTTACTGTGCAAATTTGCTGATGGAGGACAAAAGAAGCGACAGAATCAAAGCAAATATACCCAGAATGGGAGGCCTTGGCCCAGAGAAGGAGAGGTGAGTCCTGATTGACAACTTTTGCTCAAAAACTTGGCAGCAGACATCCCTCAGAATGGTGGCAAAGCAGACATTTGTTGCCGTGATGAAATTAGGTCCCGCGGAAAACCAAATAACTTCAAAGGGGCCAGTGAGTAGCTCTGTGTTAATGTGTTCAGGATGAAATTACTTGAGAAGGAGTATAGGACTTCAAAATTAGCCTCAATTCTGTAGTACAGTAAGTCTTCTGTCCTTAACCTAACTTGAACCTGAAAGGGAGCCAGTGAAAGACTTATCCACAAAGAATTGATCTGTAATTGTATAATAGTTATAAAATGAGGATATGATTACTTAAGAAAATATTTTCAGTGAAATCGCAGTGAGAGTTTGAATGTTTATGTTTTGAAAAAAGCAAGCAAAATTTTACATTTTTTTCATCCTGCCATGGAGAAGATCTATGTGCATATGTACATATATGTTTGTGCATATGCCTATATGTTCATAAATGTGTTGATATGTGTCTTATTTTTGTATATATCAATATAAAATATGCCATTTTCTGTTGGTCAAAAAGGAGGAAGAAAAGTTGATACATACAGAGTTCTGCTTTTCACAACAAGGAAAAGGAAAAACATCCAACAGTTAACTATCCGTTTACCCTCTTAATACAAATTGGTAGAAAAGCAAGCTCATGGATCCAATACTACTTGGGAATTGATTCCCTTTGGTTACTTTTTTGTAAGCAGACAAGGAAAAGGTGTCTGGGCTTCTATGAGGTCTTCTCATTATTTGTAAAATGGGATGAAGTTGTTTGAATGACTTGAATAAATGCCATTTTGTGCCAAGGCTATAATTTCAACAGAAGAGCTTTATTTAGCTTTTCTATTCAAAGGACCTACTTCATCCATTTATCATTTAAGAGGCATTGTACTTGATGCCGCATTTTACACTTTCAACACTGAGAGCAGCTGTAAGGAAGAAAGAAGCCTGGAGCTTTTCTCAGCAAATCCTTTAGCCAATTTTCAGTTCCTAAGACTATTATCTGTTTCGAGTGTTTCCATGCAGGTCTCAAAACCCCTCTTAAAGTGTATAATTCTGTTCATGTACTATATAATCTATAACTCATTACATTAAGACATGAAAAACAGAATCATCATTGAGTATTGAATGCTAATAAACAGGCAAGAGTTTTACTATTCTCTTTAGAAAGGCAGTATATATTATTTTCTATAAAGGAGGTGGTGGGGGGATGATCCATGTGTCCTTTGCATGGAGTTTAGTACATCTGCAGGTGACTCCATTGCCCCCAGTAGACTGCTGATGCCTGATAGCACTCATTGTCATATCCATCCCATGCCACAACATCTAAACAGTCTAAAAAGACTCATTTAAACTTCTAAAATTTGGTCAGATAAATGTCTTCTGATTAGAGATGTCTTTAGATCACAGTCCAAAGACCATAAGCACCCCAAGACTCAATCAGGTAAGTTAGCACTAATGACTGAAACTTCAGTTTCTGTCTCCTTAAGAACCTGTAATATAACCTTCACACAACAGATGGCAATTACAGCAAAACACTCCATCACAGTCTACATTTCTTAGAAATCAAATCAATAAACATAAAATAAATGTAGAATTAGAGCTGAGCCCAGCTACAGTACATAAAATCTAGGGCTTTTGGTTCAGAGCATGATGAAGATCATATGTACTGTGGCATGGAACCATTGTAGAGTCAATTTTAGGAGGTAGAGCACCTTGTAATTTAAATATAGGTCTTAAAGGTGTATTCCCAATCTTTGTTTTCAAATGTTGATTTTTAAAAACTATAGATTTTCTTGTTAGACTATGAAAATCAAAGGACCATAGTAAATTTGTCTGCGGCCAATTAAAGTATATTTCAAGTGTGTAGACACATTGAGAGGGGAGAAATCAAGAAAAAAATGATATGCACTAGAAATATGCTTATCAAATTTCTTGGTTTGGGGATCAGCATGTTAATTTGTATTCTTTGACAGTGGTCTTAGAAGTGGACACACCAAGAATGTTAGATAACTATGTGACCATCATTTATATTTTTTTGCTTCTATTTCCCCTGTATTGTACTTGCTAGAGTAAAGTACATTAGCATGGTTGATAAAGTATGACATAATGCAAAATAATTAAAAAATGAACCGTATTTAATTAATTTTACATACCAGTAAATTCTGATTATTGTATTTTATTGATTCTAAGACACATGTTTTTATTATCGTATTTTTCCACACCTTAACACTTTGAAACTGGTTCCCCTCTAATAATCAATGGCATTTTACAAGGCAGTTTTCATTTGCTCCTGTTAGTCACCTGGGGGCCCTACCTACATTCTCTGCTTAAGGTCTTTAATGAAAACACTAACCAAAGTGAGAACTCTGGGTCAGATTTTTAGGGGAGATTTTTCCTGTTCCTTTCCTTCATTCAATGCCAACTTCCTATTTCTGATGGGTGGTTTAGTTTTTCATTTATCTCTACAGTAAAGTTGACATCCCAACTTTACAAGGAGATCATTTTGTTTGTTTTTGTTTGTTTGTTTGTTTTGGTATATAAAAAAATGGTGCGCCTTTCAATCCCTGTTGTCTTCGACAAAATGGAAGTGGTACTAAAGATTCTGCTGCTTCAGAATTTGATATAATTGCTCAGACTAAGGCTAATGTTTACTTTCCTCTCTCTTGAAAATCAAGTAAAACAATGACAATGTGGAAAGGGTTTTTGATGAAATGCTTAAGATACAAAATCAATAGATTGCAAGCATTTTAGAAGTACCGAAAATGTACCAATTGATAGGCTAATCAAAATTTTACTTTATTAGTTGAAGGTATTTTTTTTCTGGGTGGTATTTTGATAACAATTTTATTAACAGTTTGATAAAATGCTTTTCTTTATAAAAAATCTAACACTGAAAATTTTATACACATATATTACTGTAAATAGCAAGATTTTGAAATATAAATATATGCATTTTTTTGCATAAGCGAGAAATACAGGGATATTTAAAAATTAACAACCAATCTTTCAAGAGACAATTGGAACTCTAGTAAAATGATCAAGGGATTGGGGCTATTAGGCTCTTCTTCCCTGAGGCCCTACAGTTCTTGCTTTATTTCTTTAAGCAGCAGTTCTCAAACTCTTGGGTCTTGGATCCCCTTATACTTTTAAATTTATTATTTATAACAGAATAAATAATAACAAAAATAAACCCATCACATGCTAATAAAAACAGTATCTTTTATGAAAAATAATGATGTTTTCCAAAGCAAAGGCAATTTTGGGGGGAAGAGTGGCACCCTTTTACATTTTTGCAAATCACTTTAATGTCTGGCTCAGTAAAAGATAACCAGATTTGTACATTTGTTATGGCATTCAATCCATTGTTGTATGCTGTCTTGTTTTAAACGTACAAGGAAAATCTAACTTCACCTAGGTAATGTTCGTTGTTTAAAAAAAGAGAGGCTCTTATGAATCCCTAAAAAGATCTTGGGAACCCTCAGGATTCTTTAGGCCACACTTTGAGAACCACTACCTTAGAGAAGCTTAAGCCAAGGACAGGGCTGATGTTCCGCTTTAGTATACTAAAAGGGCCATGCAGCTTGTTAATGTGTTAAAACACATCTTTGTCATTTGCATCAATAGCCACTGCCCATAGGCCATCAGTGCAACCCAACTTCCCCTTCCACCCTCCTCCAAGACCTCCCATGATGCAGCAAGAATGGGGTGCTGGCTGGCACAGCATGAGTTCCCCAGGCTCCTACTCCAGCACTCATATTCTGATTGGCCAGTGCTTATGATCTACTGGAAGTAAAATGTTTTTAATATCACCTCTGGTTCAGGAGTCCTCTTACTCTACTATTGCTATACTAATAGAACTCCAAGGTGTTCAATTCCACTTAAGTCCATAGTCTCAGTTCTTAATTTGGGCAAAACGCTATCCAAATTGACCTTTTCTGTACTCCCCCAGATGGCTAGTGTGGAACCAGGAATGCCTCAAACCAGTTCAAAAATGTATCAGGAACATGAAGAGGAACCCCTGTTGCTTCCTTCTGTGTCCCCAAAGAAGACATTTCCAATGACTGCCAAAAGCCACCACCTTGGACTCCATACCCCAAATAATAAGAATAGGTGATCAAAAAGCAAATAAATGCAAGAATTTCCCAGGTGGCCAGATCAAAATCTGATTGATGTAAACATCGTGCCTCAGTGAATATAATTGTAAACTCAAATAGACATTCATTCATTCATTCATTCAACCGTGATCACCACCACCACTCATACACAGACACACTTTCTAACTTCTAGTAAGCATATTTTTACAACTTTTATGCCACTGTGTCATAAAGATGATTGGGTTAAACCAAAGAGTGGATAATTTTCCACTATGATGATGAGAGTCACTCGAGTTTTGAAGTTGCTTTATCTTAACTTTTGTTGTGACTGGTCTTTGGGTTTCCTTTAGAATTTTCAAGCATAGGTAAATGCAAGTTTCAAATTTCAGAATATGATGCTATTTCATCAGAGTTTTATGTTGAGGTTTTATCCTTAAATAGTGCAAATATCATAAACAAACCAATTTTTACTGGCTTCAAAACTCCATCTAGCTTTCATAAAATCTTCCCAAGCCCTATATTAATTGAGTTAGTAAATGTCATTGATAGCAATTGCTTTGGGAATTGTACTTCCAAGAAATAATGTTTTGGCTACAGACACAAACAAGAGGCATGGCAATTGAACAAAAATTAACCCAACAAAGTACTCGCATGTCTAGTGAAAATGTGCCAAGATTTTTTTATAAAAACAGAAATCAATACAATTACATTTCTTGTCTTTATCTTATTTATTTTTCTCTGCTGGAGTCAATTTAAAAACAATGAACAATAGTGAACATTTTTCTATTTTATGCTCTGAAGATATTTTTCCTAACTTTGAAAACATCTAACAAGATTATCTTCACAGTCTAGATATGAAAATGAACTCATGGAACTAATGTGATATTGTTAACAATCAACACTCAAGTTCCCAGGAATACTTTACAGGTTATGTGGAAGAGAAAATTAGATAAGGTTTTGGGTATGCTTTCTAGGAATATTAAGGTTTGCAATTCCTTACTTATTCCCAGTTAAAGAACAAGTTTTAGGTGAGACATAATGATATAGTATTTCTTGGAGATATTTTATTTAAATGCATTTTTATTTGCCCATGATACAAGCAAGGTACAGGAGTATGGTAGATACATTGCACAATATTAAGAGTGCCATTCATAGAAATTAAATGTAATATGATGACATAGTGTACTTTACTTTCCTTAAATTAGGAGATCTCACTAATACGCTCATGAAATCCAGTATTAGTGAGCTGAAAGTTCTCAGTTTTATCACAGCTACCCTAAGCTAGATTGTTTGTTATGACCTATAACCCAGATAAAGTGTCTATATTCAGACATGAAATCAACTTGTTTTCAGTGGTGAATGAAAACTTGCCCTGTGCAGTAAAGTTTTATAACTCTTGTCTGTTCAGAGCTACTATTAATAAAAATTCTCTTTAGTGCCCGTAAGTGAATGAAGGCCTGCAAAGGTCGTGGGAGAGAATGGAATTTCCCATCCTGTTAAGAGTCTATAGCCAAGTGCAGGCAAAGTTGATAAACTTGATTCCAAACAGCCAGTCTATTGCTATTGTGCCTCAAGGCATTGGGAGTGCTTGTTTATTCTAAGTCCATTTATGAATGAGACAAAGATTTTTTTTAGATATCTAAGTATGCAGATAGCCATATCGATAGTATAATATTTATATCCTATATTCAGACTCCAGATGAATAAAAATTTTCTTTAAGGGGTATGTTCCATTTTTTGTTGCATTTTTATTTTTTTGAAGGAGGGTGAATACATGAAAAACTGGCATCATAATTGCTAATTTCAACTGTCTTTATTACCATTGTCATCACTAATGTTCTCATAGGCATTTGTTCCTTCATTGATTTGTAATTCATGCTGCATACTGAGGGTGTGTAAGGATGTGTACCTCATTAGGTATAGTGAATGACCCCTGTCCTGAATGCATATTAAACATTCTCAGTTTAACTCCTTTCATCTCTTGTGTTTGCTATTTGCTTTCTTACTATTTCAGTGTATAATTACTCTTCGCAGAAATGTTCTTTTAAGAGAAGAATTTTGTTAGAGAGTTTTTTAAAAGATAATATGAAGAAGAAACAGCTTAGACAACAAGTATTCAGTCAGAGAGTAATCACGTATTAAGTGTCCACTCTATGGGGGCCATGGGCCTGGCTGCTGTGGACGTGAGGTAAACACAGACAGGTCCCATACTTCACTGGGGCCTAACATGGCAAAGACATTCTCTATCTGCAGAGCATTAAAAATAGAATGGAATATAATTTAGTGTTGTAGAAATCAAATTATTGACTGTAACTGGCTTCGTGTCTCTGCCAGTGAAAGAAAGCCAAAACCAAAATAATAATAACAAGAACAAAAGCAGCAGGTACAAGAACATCAGTTTACATTTGTCTTGTTACTAAATAATAACCGCTTCTTTGTTTGTTTTTCAGGGTAGGTAACTGAGAAATTGATTTATGTGCATTTACAAACCAGAAATGCTTCCCAAAGTCGAAAAACTTCACTGTGTCACTGGGCCAGTAGAGGCCTCTATGCCCTTGGGGCCTGAGTGGCACACAGAGAATAACATTTAGAGAAGGAAGTTGAGCTTCAGGCTGTGAATATTTCATGAATCTTAAGTCCATCTCTGATGCACCCACTGAGAATAATGACTCTTCCTGAATTTTAAGGAATCACGTGTGTTACTGTGATGCACTCAATATTATGTGCTTGTCTTCATAATTTTCCAGGCACTCCCCTAGTGGATAAGGGAGCAAACTCTAGAGTTTAAATCACAAATCCACAACTTCCGAGCTGAGTGACGACAACACTGGGCAAGGTTTTGAAAGTCCTTACATTTCAATTTCCTCACCAGTAGAATGAGAATGGTTAAGAGTACGTATTTAGTGATCGGATGGATTCAATAAGGCGGTCAAGGGCAAAGCACTGAGCACAGTACCTGGCAAATGATAATTGCCCAAGCTGTAGCTATTATAATACTGTCATAATATAACCAATGCAACTCAGGGCTTTTTAACCTGAAAGCCAGCTTTGCTATGTATTTCTAAGACTAGAACGCATTAATCCCTTGATTTCCAATTCTATACCATGTCAGTTTATTTCCCAAACTAGAATTATTTTAAATGATACGTTTATTTGAAAAAAATTTGTTGCCAGTATAATCTTCCAGCTGCGGTTTTTACTTAGATTATAAAACATATTTTATAAAAACAAGTAGAAGATCATGTATATATTTCAATATTTAATTATTATAGGTACATAATAGTTGTATATATTTATAGGGTACCTGTGATGTTTTGATACAGACATACTATGTGTAAATTCATCACTGCCCATCACCTCAAGCGTTAGTGTTAGGAACATTCTACTTCCACTCTTTCGGTTATTTCAAAGTATACCGTAACAATATTGATAGAAAATAATATATTTTAACTTTGATCCACATTATATTAATGTTTTTATAAGATCACACTTCAAATCATAAAGCATTATTTAGCACTGAAACGTTATGTGGTTTTCAAATTTCTAGCCCATTTTCTTTTCAAGGTCATGTAATCATAAAGCCAAGAGCTGGCAGGGAGAGGAGAGCTTAGATGGAGAAGATGAAAGAAAAAGATAAAGGAAAAATAAAGAAAAACATAAACTTTTGCCAGAAATCAAGGAAAAGATTGAGCTACTATTGAGAACTGATAAATTACATAGTCAGTGTTTTTAAAGAGAAAAAAGATGAATTATCAACATACTTATTCTGGCGAATAATGGTGATAAATTTTGAATACCAAAGGTGCTTGTGCAACCTTGGTGGCTGTGAGAAGGGCTCCTCGTGGTCAAGTACTCTCCACTGTCATTCAGAGCAATTATCTTTGAGAGAAGAAGCATTCTAATGCCGCAATTGGTGGCTTTTTGAATTTAGCAAAGACTGGGAAACAGGAATTTGTTTGCCTGTACTGTCTCCATAGCGTTGAATGTAGATAACCTCTACACTCCCACATAGTAATTTATATATGAAGCACTTTATTAAATTCTTCTGTGTAATTTTTAGAGTCTTTAATTTTTAGAGTCTTTACAAATAGTGGTATTAATGCCATCTATAAAATTTTCTTTTATTTGTGAAATATGCAGATTCATGACATTATCAGTTTGAGAAAAGATACAGTTGATCCTCATAATTCACAGGTTCATTTTTGAGAATTTATCTATTCATTAAAATTTATTTGAAATGCCAGAATCAGTGCTCATGGTGCTTTCAAAATCATTCACAGACATGCAGAGTGGTGAAGAATTTGAGTCACCTGACAGGCACACTCTTAACTGAAGTAGAAAAAAACGATGCTCTGCCTTCTTTCTATTGGCATGGGAAATATTGACGCTAAAGGGCACATAGATGGTTCTGGAAGTAATGGGAAATATATCTCAAGCATGCTACATAAAATCTAGAGAGGAAGAGGCTTATCTCTCTGGTTACTGCTTATAGGGAACACTCTCAGCAGAATAGTTTGTTGAGTTTCTTGAAAGCATTTGGCTGACATCAATGCTACTGGAAGGCACATGCTTTGAGACATTCTTAGCAGTGAGGAAGACAAGACAGAACTCAACAAAATAGCCATCTGCTCCGAATGGTGCACTTAGTGCATTAACTATTTGATCAGTCACCAGTCAATATTCTTCTTATTAATATGAAAAGAACCTGACATGAGATCCAGGAATATACCATTTCTATTAGTTTTGAAGCCATGTTGGCTGCAATTTAATTGTATAATACTGAACGCTAGAAAGTTTGTGTTTCAGAGATGTGGAATTGAGAGCTGTCCCATGGGCCACTAGAAACAAAAATACTTTGAGAATAAACTCAAGCGCAATTACTATAAAATAGTATATCTAAAGAATTACTTGGAAAACTTAGTAATAATATCTAGACTCAGGATATCTTAGACCATTTTCCATGAAGATAGGGGCATCGTCTATGTAGTTCACCACCATTTTCTTTGTGTATACCACATTGCTTGGCAATCAGTTGTCCAATTTTTTTCTTTAACAAGATTTTGGAAAATAATTAAGATATATCCACAAACATTGCCAGGTTCTGCAAAAAGTCTTTTTAACCTTGAACTGAAGGAGAGTCTTTATATGTGTGTTCTTTAAAAGAGTTGTTGGCTGTTATGATGCATGCCAGCACTTGCAAGTTGGGTTTGTTAACTAGCCCACTACATGTGGTTTTATTTATTTTCTATACTTTACCTACAATTTAGAGAGCAGGCTCAAGGTGAATAGCTCTTCTCATTTTAAAAGAAAATTTCCCGTTGGCACAAGAATTTGAATTCTTAATAATTCAGCATGAAAACTTTCTTGCTCAGTTAAGTGTTCTATTTTAAAGCTGACAGACCCAATATTTACTAACCTGTGATCACTAAGGATAAAAAGTAAGATTTATAAATCCCTGTAATAGTGTAATTTTGGATTAAGGTAATTGGCAGTGAGCTCCAGTTCTCTGCCTAGCCTGTGTTCTCAAGGAAAAGGATGGCATAACGAATTTACATTCTTGGGGCAAAGTTAGGGGTGGGGGATTCAGGAGGGGCTTTAGGCTAGGAAGATTATAGCAAGCAATTACAAGGAGCAAAGGCTGGTGGTAGATCTCCATGTCCCCTGTTTTCTCTGGACCCAATCTCTGTGGATCAAGGCAACTAAATGGGGTATCAACCAACTGGGAGATTTCTGGAGTTGTTGGCAGTGTCCTGGCAGTCCTAGCCTGCGACAAGAATCAGAATCATCTTCTTAGGTGTGTAAACCACAGTTTACAACCTCAGGCTAGTATCAGACTGTAACTAGGACCTGGAAGACCATGGGTCAATTAGCCAGGTACCTGGAACTTGCTGCTATTTAATGCTACACAGGCTTACCTTGGTAGCAATCTCAGCATTTTATATTTTTCATCCTACTTTATCATGTTATGGTGGGATTTAACAACATAGATACTACATCACTGACTGTAAGGTACCATCTATTAGAGATAAAATATTATTTTAAATACCACCAAAAAATAAAAAAGAAAGAAAAAGAACTTGACTAAGAAATGCCATCAATTATCATGTGAATCCCAATTTCACAAATACTAAAATGTGAAAAAAAACCTGCATCTTGAAATCTGTGAAATTCAGTCATTTAGATTAAGATAAAAACAAATGTCCCTACATAAAATATGATAATGTTCTCTCATCTTTTTTATGGTTATCAATTAAAGATTAACTAAACTTTGATTTTCATGACAAATTCAGACAAGAATTTTTTTCCCAAGACTTTGGGACCCTTAGGCAGCTATATCATATTATACCTTTTCTTATTCTTCCTTTTCCACCAGGCTTGTTTAATGACATCATAGGCTTTCTCAGCCTTCCAGTCTTAGTCTGTTGGCATTTTTCTATCTCGTCCTTCTCTATGGCTATATAAGGGGAAAAAAATCTCTGTCTGCCAAGAATACTTTAGCAAAAGCCAAAAAAGAGAAAGATTGTGATGACATAGCACATAAATAACAACATTAAGTCTCCCCTTGATGTCCTTTTCTCACACATAAAAAAGTTAATTTTCTCTGTTCTCTTTTTTTGCTACATTTAAAGTGATTAATCCCCTCCATCTTATTTGCTTGATTCTTGAAAAAACCTTCTGAAGCTATCAAGGTGACATTTAATAGTCCTTCTCTTATCCTGGCTCTGGGCTGGTCATTTCAGGAAGAAAGGCCTCCAGGTTTTCCAGCTTCCTCTAGGTCCCTGCCCATGATTTGGTTCAGGTACACTGGCTTACCCACTGCATCGGAAAGGTCTCTTAGAAATCCCAGTATTCATCTTGCTTCGCCCATCTCTCTCACCAATCTAGACCTAAAACATTATCTTTATCTTTTTTTTGTTTTGTTTTGAGAAGAGTCTCACTCTGTTGCCCAGGCTACAGTGCCGTGGCATCAGCCTAGCTGACAGCAACCTCAAACTCCTGGGCTCAAGCGAGCCTCCTGCCTCAGCCTCCCAAGGAACTGGGACTACAAGCAAGCACCACCACCCCAGGCTAATTTTTTTTTCTTTCTATTTTTAGTAGAGATGGGTTTTTCCTCTTGCTCAGGCTCATCTCATACTTCTGACCTCAAGTGAGCCTCCCACTTTGGCCTCCCAGAGTGCTAGGATTATAGGCATGAGCCACCATGCCTAGCCAAATGTTATCTTTACAAGTTCACTTGAGTCCAGCTGAAATTTTTCCAAAGGAAATTTTACTAACAAAATAAGGCAAAATTAAAAATTCATTCTAATTCCATTTTCACCTATAAATTTAAAGTCCAAATTCAAAATTTACTTTAAATCATTTATGTATTTATTATTTCATTTAACAAACATTTATTAAGCCTCTATGATGTTTCGAACACTGGGCTAGGAAGAGGAGATACCAAGAGGGAGATGACCAAGAATCTAGTTGAGAGACACAACTGCCAAAGCATGATCATAATAGCTCCCATCCTGGGTCATGAGGGCTGAACAAAGGCAGCAGTTAATGCTACATGGAGAAAGAGCTGGCTTTAAGAGGCTCTGGCAAGTAGTCTGAGGCTGGAAGAATAGAATATCAACATTCCCACAAATAGTGATGGGGACTTCCCAGCCAAAAATTACCCATACAATAGCCCAGAGGTAATGCTCTAGAGCAGGGTGAGTGTATGTCTATGTCTGAGTTTGGTGAACTCTTGTCTAGAGTTACATGAGAAAGTTGTGGAGATCAACAGGTACATAGGGACTTGATCATGAAGAGTTCTATGGTCCATGTTTTATCTCAAGGTAACAGGATGCCACTGAGACCAAGGACCATAATGTGATCAGATTTGCCTCTGACAAGAACAATCCTCATAGCACAATGGTATGGCTGATGGACTGGAAGATTTTGAGCAAAGGAAGGACAGGATATTATATCAAAAAATATTAGTAAACACCACAACAAGAAATGAAAACTTGGAAGAAGGTAATGACCATGCACTGAACTTACTGATTTAACTTGGCAATGCATGTCTGGAATTCAGGATAAAAACTTGAGTTTGAGACAAGGATTCTGTAGGGAAATATGATTGAAGAATTAGTGAAATGTGGCTCATAAGATCATTATTTTATGGCATTGCCCAATACTGCTATATTAAAGACAGAAGCAGGAGTTTGCAAGGTTTTTCCCTGAAAGAATGTGTGAACTCAATGGTTCACTTATCAGAGGCTGTTATCATGGGAGAGCTCTCAAATCTCTGGTGGGGAAGCAATCCAAGGGACTCCCTGGTTATCTCACTGTGGGCTTTTCTGTGCCTTCAAAGGGAAGG